>JAGFZM010000444.1:40671-55509 GCA_017657215.1 Limnothrissa miodon | reverse complement strand
TGTGTGTGTGTGTGTGTGTGTGTGTGTGTGTGTGTGTGTGTGTGCGTGAGTGTTTTCTATTGCATGGTGTGGCATGGTTCAACATTTTCCAGTGTTGGCTGATCAGCTACCAAGTCACTGGCAGGGTTCCTTCTCAGTATGGGAAAATGTAGGGAAAGGATGAAATCTGAATTTAGTATTTTAGTAGCCGGCAACGTGTCTGGTAACAAGTTCACCTTCTTGGAAACTGAGATCCTTTTACATCATAAATATCATTAATAATTAATCTTATCAAACTGTTTTATTTGACCACGTCAGTGGTTCCAATTTGACCGAGGCAATCTGGGTTATCTTTCTAGATGAACATGCTGGTGAAATAATGATCAATATCCTGGCTTTACACTCACACCAGGTGGCTCAAACAAACTTTACTGAGCAATTTGACATTACACTTCTATAATTCTAATTGTAAGTGCTATAAGTGTTCTGCTCTTTGAGAAAGGGTCATGGGAAGAACACGCACGGAAATGGAAAGAACACGTTGAATTGGAATACATCACTGAATCAACAACAAGCTTCTATTTGGCTGAAGTTAATACCAAAGCTAACACAACACAAATACTATTGTCAGATGTCATTTCTTTTGTTCTTCCTACCCACAACACTTGGATGACCTTCAACATGGGCCAATTTACCCTAAACTGTAGACCTTGATGTCAAAGAGAACTATTTATATCTGAGTGTGAAACGTTTTGAGAAATGGAAAATGTGTTGGAACCCTGAGACTGGGCAATCCTAACTCACCTTTCACTTCCTGTCAGAATTTACTCTCAGCTGCCGGAGGTGCGCAAACGAAAGGAGGATGAGAAGAGGAAAGCTGAGTACCGCGCTTACAGACTCAATGCTCAGCTCTTTAACAAGGCAAGATGGGTTTCTTCATTTTTCTCCTATACAGAAGAGAGTGTTTATCAGGTTCAGAATTAGGACAAATGTGGGGGCCGTCGTTGCTCAGTTGCTAAGGACACACGGTTGGCTAAGGCGCCATACCATAAATCCGGGGACCAGTAATCACTCTGGTCTCCAGAAATCTGGTGACATGGGAAGGGTCAGTGATATCTTTTTAATCATTTCTAGATAAGATGACCGGTTTTAAGGCAAATGTGTTTTGCAGTACAAAAGCCTGTACAATTGCCCTTGAAATGTGAAATAGTTTTGTACTTTGTACAAGGGGTACCTCCATGCAGGCTAACCACAATGCCATAGACATAAAACGCAACATCGATGGTTCCACCTCGTCACATCTCAGTCACAGTTTTTGTTCTTATCTTACAGAAAGTCACCAACCGAGTTCTTGGGCGAAGGACTCCATGGCAGTGAGAATCTCAACAAACACACACACATAAAATGAGCAAGCCTCATAAAAACAAACCAGCCTTCAGGCACAAGTACTCCTCATTGGCGACTCAAAGAGGGTGTGGCTGCAAAAGCAGCTTGTTGGATTGCATTAGTGCCTCTCTGTGACCTTTGACCTCAAGCCTATGAGACCTATGAGAATGACTTTGGGAGAACAAAAACAAAAATCTGAGCATGACCTGAGAATTTTTTCTCCCATGATCAGCACAATGCAGCCACACCTGTTTCCTGTGTGAGCCAGTGATTGTGTTTGTTGATTGCCACATAACAGCCGGAGGCCTTTTCTGTGTGTTTTTTGAGGTGACACTTTTTTAACAGCTTCAATATAATTAGCTCTGGCATAGTATAGAGTGGAGAAAATCAACACGCAAAATGGTCCTGAAAAAACGTGCCTGAATGAATTTTATGTGCTCTTAATAAATGTTTTAAAGGTGTGAGTGTTATGTAGTATTGGAAATGGAGACATGAGCAAGAAATAACGTTTAAGTAGCTTTCACATGTCTTGTTATGACCATTTTTGTTTGTGTGTGTGTGTGTGTGTGTGTATGCACTTTTAATTTGTCTGTTTTATCTCTCTGATTTTAAAGCTTTTATCCATATGTATTGTTGATGTATGTGTTTTTACAAATGTTTATTTTTTAAACAAATCCAGGTTTTTAATAACAACAAATAAATTTTTGTTAGCACTTTTGTCAGAACTTTCTCTTGTCACTGTCTTTACAGCATTTTAGAGCTAAAAGAACAGAAATCAGAAGCTAACACCAAGAATTATTCTTGGAAAAGGGAAAGTGTCTTTTGAAGGTGGAAGGACAGACGGGTCATTGGGTCATTGTTTGTCTGAGCCCTCACAAACATCATGGGGCACTTCCCCCTGCTTAGGTTTAGGGTTCGATTTGGTCTATTGGGTGAAGACTGGGTCTAGATTGTCTATGAGTCACGTTCGTGTCCTCATTACTCAGGGTAAATTTAGGTTACTATTTATGGCGGTGCAGCACACAGACACACACACACACCTTGCAGCTGTTGGGAAATAACCTTCTGTGTGGATTAGTCATGCTGCAACAGAAAATAGGAAGACTACTTTGAATGCTACACTGAGGTATATAGTAAACCTGTGTTTGCATGAAATGTGTGTGTGTGTGTGGGTGAGCCTTGCTAAGAGGGTTAGATTGTACAAAGACAAATGTAGAACTCAGCACTCACACTCAGCTAGATGGCATTAGTTTCCAGAGGAACTGAAAACATTTGTCTGTGGAACCGAAAGGGTTTCAGATTTTGAAAACAACATTAGACGTCTTTAGTGGTGTAAATGTGTGTGTACACTGTTTTGAGTTGTCAACAAGATTATACACTATATCATATACACTATATTTATGTATGTATGTGTGTGTGTAAAGTGCTCAGATGCTTAACCCTCTACATACTTTTTTTAGAAATATGCCAAATTCTAAAAAGGTTTTAACAATTTAAGTCATCAAATTTAATTTATCAAATGTAATGTAAATATTTCAAAATTATCTAAGTTAAGCTAAGTTTCTGTAAATGAATGACAAATGGCAAATGCTTCTGAGATTTCTGAAGTTTTCCCATAAGTAAGTATGCACATAATAATCTGTGCTCCTTATATAGTACGTTATTATTACCATTAGCATCTTAAATAATCAATATTCCAAATATTTGTGGCATGACTGATTCCATAATACTACTCTAGACTGATTGGGTGCTGCTGTGCACTTTTGAGACTCTTTAAAAAATAATAACCTGATAGAATTTATAAATAGGTTTGTGTTGTCTTGAAGTGAAGTGATTTGTGTAAATCTAACATTTGTAAGTGTGCTTCTTAATATTATTTCTCTCTCTTGAAGCAACACAGGACAGAGTGTTTGTGAGTGTCGCTACACCATGGGAGACTTCCAGCAGTATGACCAGGACTTCTATCAGACAGGTTATTATGTAGATGACCAAGGCCAGGTAGCCTACAGCTACGACCCCAGCTACCCTTTGGGCTCTGAGTACCAGGAGGGGTAAGTGATGGAGGAAAATGTATCAACTTTAAATGTATTAACTTCATCATTCATTCTTTACTCTCATCTCAGAGCTGCCCAGGTATCTGTTTAACTACGCCTTGTGGATTATATGACTATGAAAATGTAAAGGGAAAATTGAACCTGGGTCTTGTTTCCCAAATGCGTGTTCTGGAGCTAGATAGAAGCGTATATTAGTGGTAAACATTGGTGGGGGAAAAAAATAATGTATGTTGACTCCAAAAAAACTGTATGTTGACCTTGATTATTACCAAGTGGAACACAGGAACACATGGCATATGAAAAAAGATAAAGGAAGTAAACTTGTGGTTTATTTAACAGTAAGCCATTAACTGAAATAAATCAATAGCAATTAAACTGACATAAACAGTGAGAAGAGTAAATCAAGGAATATACAGAGAGAGAGAGAGGTGGCAAGAGGTCCAAACAGAGACAACACAGGGGCTGTAATACTCAAACAAATACTGGGGGACCAAACCATAACAAACAACAGACATGTTTTTTTATGTACAGTATGTTTATGATTTGAGACCAATATAAAACCACGCCAAAATCCCTAAAATCTCATAGAGCGCCTTTAATTCTGGGTGTTTTGTTGTGTGGTGGTCATGGAAGTGCTATCTGTAGTCTGAGAATGCAAAGTAAGCCAAGTAATCTGAAATGATCTGGTCATTGTTGTCCTTAGGGAGGATGTGTATGAGCCCTCAACAGACTCTGCTTACAGTGGGCAGATCTTTCAGCCTGTGGCGCCTCCAGGGGCCATGGAGTACACAGCAGCTGGAGATGGCTTTGAGGAAGAGCCCCCTCTGCTGGAGGGTACACATTACTACATGCTCACTTTCTTTTATCCACACATATATATTTGTTGTATAAAGACAACTTATGAGGTGTAAGTGATAGTGTAGTTTAGGGTACGTGATAAGTCTACATGGATTGCTCATGTAATGTAGGTGTGATCTTGTGCTATAGCTACTTCCTGTAAGATTTCACAAATCAGTAGTGTTAAAAATAGTTAATGTAGTTTAATTAAGGCTAGATGTCTAAATCCGATCTCATCTATTTGGACTGCACATTGACCAAACCACAAGGACAGCATGTTGAGGTGTGTGTGTGTGTGTGTGTGTGTGTGTGTGTGTGTTTGTATGTTTGTGTTTGTGTGTGTAACGGCACAGAGCTGGGCATTAACTTTGAGCACATATGGCAGAAGACTCTAACCGTGCTGAACCCTGTGATGCCAGCTGACGGCAGCATCATGAATGAGACGGACCTGACCGGCCCCATACTCTTCTGCATCGCCCTGGGAGCCACTCTACTCATGGTACGCACAAGCATTGCCACAGTCTCTTTCATGCTGGGTTTCCTATCACACACACTCATGCACACTGCATGCCTTTCAATCACAGTCTCACCTCTGACAGGTGAAATAGTCTTTACAAACACACATAGTGACTCATATGTATGCAGTATTAACAACATCAACATATTAACTAAATGTCACAACTTACAACAAAAGTTTTCTTTATTTAGTTCCATAGGAAATAACACTGAGAGAAAAAGCATTTTTTTAACATACAATATGTTGTGGTTGTTTTCACGTTTTCATGTTTTGTGCATGCATGCGTGTGTTGCAGGCAGGAAAGTCTCACTTTGGCTATGTGTATGGCATCAGTGCGGTGGGCTGTGTGGGGATGTACTCTCTGTTGAATCTCATGAGTGACTGCTCCGTCTCCTGCGGCTGTGTGGCCAGTGTGCTGGGCTACTGCCTCCTCCCCATGGTGGCCCTGTCAGCCTTCGCTGTCTTTTACTCCCTCCAGTGAGTCACTCAGTTCAATAATATTTTATTTGTATAGCGCATTATACATATAGCGCTTCACAACAAAGAGAACCAATGAGCAAAAGAGGGAAAAACTCCCTGTCATGTTTTTTTTTTCTCTTGTTATGGTTTAGGAAGAAACCTTGGGCAGTTCCGACGGCATCTATTATTCATTGCTGTCGTTGTTATTACTTTAAATATAAGAAATGTTTTAGTATGCAACACTAGTGCCAGGATTGTTTACAGTGTTACAGATTCAGTTCAATTATATTTATACAGCACCATTTACGATGATATGATTTAATTAAATGTATTTTTACAATGATAAGATTGTAATCATGGCCCTGTATACCACATTTTTAGGTTTTTTTGTTTGTTTGTTTGTTAAAAAAAAAAAAACAGTGTTTAGCAAGAACAGCATTGTGTCCCCATTAAAGCTCTAGACTGCTCTCATGCTCTCAAGTCCAGAATTGCTTCAGGTTCGCTTTATTCACGTGGACCCATAATACCCATCCAATTGCTCTGTAGGCTACTGTAAATCATGATGTTGAAGATAAAAGGAGCAGACCTGTGAGGAACATTAATATTTTCTTATTTCTTGTTTCTTCCCCAGAGGACTACTGGGCATGCTCATGGCTGTGCTTGTGATTGGCTGGTGTAGTCATTCTGCTGCAAAGATCTTCAGCACTACGCTAGGCCTGACAGGACAGCAGCTACTGGTGGCCTATCCCTGCGCTCTTCTCTACGGTGTATTTGCCCTTCTCTCAGTCTTCTGACCAATCACACGACTCTGTCTTACTCTCTGCTATTACACCAGAGACTGCCCCACATTTGACCCTGCAGTGACCTATCAATGGATAACAGACTGCTTGCCCTCCTTTGTTGTAAATATAGCCCTGTTTTGATAAATGATGAATAAAATATGATAAACAAAAGCTGTGGGAGAACATGGCCACATAGAGATAAATATAAAACTAACAAACAGAATTAATAATTTAGTGGAACTTAAACTGTCTGATCCCATTAACTATTTATACGCACACTGATATGTTACCATGACATAGTGTGTGCGCGGGCGCATGCATGGGTGTGTGTTTGTGTGTGCGCACAGGAGTCCATGCATCATTGCCTCCTTAAAAAGCACATGTACACTGATACCTCTTAAAAGCTAATATCCACGATGGGGGATTCAGTCCACTTGGCTCTGTCTCTCTTTAGCCAGAGCAAAAAGCATGTCAGCTAACATGACAGCTCCTGTTCCTGAGGCATGGTAAATACAGTCTCTTGACCCTGACCATTTATCTATAGCTCAATCTACCACTACAGTTCACATAGACAGGCAAGCTAGATGTGTGCAGATGAGCTGAACCGCAGATGGGTTTCAGTGGATGACGATGCAAGGGTGACAGCAGTGTTGTTTGTTGGCAAGTTGCAATTTATTCTGAAAGCACAAATAAGGATGCTGTCATTGCACTATGACATAATGAACTGATTTCCAAGTTAATAGGGATGGATGCTAAAAGTCTATAAGATGTCTGTGTCCATCTGTGGTGCACATACTGAACACTTTTCTTTGTGTTTCCTTATCATGGTGGTATATCCAGTGCTTCATCTGTCATGATGTCCACTTAATATTCTAAAAAAAAACATAGTACTTACAACCTAAGTAATCATCCAAATGAGGCTTTCTTTGTTATGAAAATATGGTACAAATTGGTTAAAATTAATGGCATCATTTTTTTTTTTAAATAAATACGACACTAGTGAGATTGGAAACTATAAAATATTTACAAAAATGCCAAAGTGAGGATAACTCCTCTTTTGTGTCCATGTCCTGTGATAAGACAAAGGCTTTTATAGTCCAATTTGACAGAGTCCACACCCAAATGAGATGGCTGTTTGCTGACCACACAGCACACATTGCATCCTTGGCCTCATGGTCTCTGCCTGGAGGGTCTGGTATGGAGGGGGCCCTTTAGGAGGAAAAAGATATTGAATATGTGCTATGCTTGCACAGTAATTTCATACTGTGTAATTAATTATAAAAATATTTTTTGTGATATCCATAACTGATCATGGCAAATGTTATGTTAACACCATCCACACCTTCCATATAAACAATCTATTTTATCATAAAGAAATTAAATTGGTTGTGTTTTAAGGTGACATTTGCTGAGAAGACTTTTCATGGACTTACTCACCACATATAGTTTGGAGAGATTATTGAAAAGGACTTGTCCTGCGCTGACTTTGTCCCGCACGCCGCGCACGGTGCCGTTTTTGCTGAAAATATTTATACGTTTCCCGGTGAAGTTTTCTTCTTGCGTTGCGCTCGCATACATCAGCAGGTCATCCGGATCGCTGCCGTTGTCGTCTGGCTCTAAGCTGCCGAGGCCGGTCAGATGCCCGTTTGCTTCACTTGTCACCGGAGAGACTGCGCGATCAGGCTCGGATATACAGGTGGCATCCGAGTCGACTGAGTCCGTTCCCGAGCTTGCATCTTCGCGAAAAACTTCTCTGAGGACTCGGCCACTGCGCGCCGACGCGACACGAAACCGGACTGTCCTCTCCCCTTTGTCTTCTTTGCGTCTTAAGAACTCTGCCATCGGAAAGAAAAGAATACTAGATTTACATGATAGAGACTGACTATTAGCGAACCGCGCCGCCGTTGATCAGCCACATCCATTCAGACTCCTCAGAAGTTCATGGTGTGGACTAGGTGATGGAGATAGGATGTTGTCGATTAATATTGAAAGAGGTTCTACCATGGCGACAGAAACCCAATAGCTTTCAATGAATAAGTGATTGTGACTTTTGAGACAGGTTTTAAATAGAAACTGCCAACCATTTAGGCGCAATATTTAACTGCCTGCGTGGAAATGTAGGACTAAATACAATTATATCAGATGCGTTTTTGAAGCTCCCATTTCAAACATTCAGTAACTTGCAAAAATAACCTGTTGGCATTTTGGTTTACGGTGCTGACAGTGTCCAAGAACACAAGACATGATACTGCTCCAGGAGTAGAACAGTACCACTCCAAAACACTTGGTGGCAATAACGCAGCTTCAACGCAGCATAAGGATCTGCAAAGCGAGGGAAGTAGACATAAAGACAACACGAAATCTGTTACCAAAGGTTAGTTTACACAGGCGGAGTGTAATTTAACGCATTTGGCAACAATAGAAACTTGTAAAAAGTAGTCGTAGTAAGAAGTCAGCTAAATGATGTCTATGGCGGAATATTGAACATGCCGGTGTTTTAATTTAAAGCAAACTACTGCAATATTGTGAACATGCAATGCCACTAGCAGTGTCAACTTCTCTGGTTGTCTTATTTTGCGTATGTTATCTGAACTGGCTACTGAACACTTCTTGGGTTCCACCTATGGATTAAGGTGACAAGGCTTCTTCAAAGGGAGTGTTGTACGTTGCACGTTGTACTTATTTCAACACTTACCATACATTTACGCTACATTTCAGTTCATTTCACTTAGACTGTTTCTGTAACTGTTTAGCGACTTTTAAAAGTTATCCTGAGTGCCAGCTTGTTAACCATAGTCTGACACCGAGATGCAGGTATGGGGAATAATCGAGTAGTATTATGCAGTTTGCCCGTAGTGGCAGTCTGCCTTGCAGCACTATTGTGTGCAAATGTACTTCTCTACTGGTACCTAGACTCCTTGTACCCAGGAAATGTCTTGCCATCCCCACATGGACACTGCCCACCTCGCCACTTCAAATTGGGCACCATGCGTGAGTGTGAGCCATGGCTGCAGTGTCCAGAGGTACGAAATGACATCCGCAGGTTGAAGATGGTTGGCCAAGGAGCAGTGAAGAAGGTGAGAGTGTCTGGAAAAATCTATGCGTTTTGTGATAAACTAAACGACTAATGGAATGCAGTTAGCACCAGAATTAATGTCAAAGTGTTTATATTGATATCTCCAGGTGTACTTATCAGAGTGGCATGGACAGAAGGTGGCTGTGTGTGTGCTTTCTTCGGAGGCCTACCATTCAGACTTCCTACATGGACTCTCTATGCTGCGCTCACTCCAGAGTGCCCGTGTGGTGCAGCTTGTGGGCACTTGTGAGGATGATGGCGTCTTCGTCACAGAGTACCACCCTTTGGGCACCCCACTAGGCCTTGATGAGGCCTTGGCAATCTCACGGTACCGTAGCAGCGACACATGGCAGACCCGTTTGCGTCTGGCACTGGACTACGTGGCCTTCCTCAGTTTTCTCCATGCCAGCCCGGTGGGCACGCGAGTCATGTGCGACTCGAATGACCTAAACAAGACACTCAGCCAGTTCCTGCTGACTGCAGACTTCCGGCTGCTAGCCAATGATCTTGATGCGCTGCCACAGGTGACCACTGGAGGTGATGGGGTCAAGTGTGGTCCTCGGCAGCTCACAGGGGACTTTGTTGCCCCAGAACAGCTGTGGCCCCATGGCGACGAAAAGCCCTTTTCAGATGAGCTTATGCCGGGGTATGATGAGAAGACCGACATTTGGAAGATTCCAGAGGTCACTGGCTTCTTGCTAGGACATGTCACAGGAAGTGATGTCATACATTTTCATCTGTTCCAGATCCATGCTGACTGTAAGAAAAAGAACCCTCAACAGCGCCCTACTGCAAGAGAGGTCCTGAGTGTCTACCGTGCTGTTTATGACACTATGGTGGAAAGCCAAAAACAGGCTCGAGACATGCTCTAGTAGAGGGAAACACATGTTGTAGATTAAGCCATTCTAGTAGGAGATGTGTGGAGGTGTTGCAATAATGTGATGTCCAAAGTTATGTATTTTCTCTGGTTGTTTCAAATAAGACAAATGAAGGAAACATTTTGTGGTCTTTCTATTGTAGTGTTAAAATGCTTTCGGAATACCATGACATTTCCATCTTATACAGATCTATTCCATTGACTTCTCTGTTAGACTGGTAATAACAATGTGCATCAGGAATATGTAGTAATGTAGAATCTGACCCAAGGCAAAACAAATTTCTAAATGTTTTGCCACAGATAAGTAACATTGAGCAATAGGCTTGAGACTTGTTTTGCCATCTTAGAGGTTCTATCCTATCAGCAATGACGTACCAAATGACCTGTGTTAAAAAGATAGCATGTATGTCAATGTCTTACAGATGGAACCTACAAATGAAATTACATTGACTTCATCAGGCTTAGTTGTGTTGGCATGAACCAAACTTCCCTAAATGAGTGAAAGAGTATTGATAATGGAAAAAAGTCTATTATTCCTACAATTCGATTCCTATTCCTAAATGAGCTTTCCATTAGTTCTTGACTTTCATTAAAGAGGAAAAATGTGACACTGTGCTGTAGCTTCCCAAATTTTCTTGTTTATTTTCATAAATGTGACTTTTAACGGAGCTATGGGTTTAAAAAGGGTGGAGTTCACTTGCAATGTTTAGCTGCTGCTCAGTACTCAGATATATAATACCTAGAAGAAACAAACATTCTGGCTGGGGCTGATTGAACATCCAACTGGCCCTTGCATGTGTGGCTTAGCCTGACGTGTGTTGACATGTACAGTAAATCACGTACGACTTTTTTGTTCTAAAGATGTCGGGAGTAAATGGGCATTTTAGGATAGAAAATGGAGCAATGTGCGGCTGCAATGTCGCTAGGCTACCTAACTATGGTGCAAGAGGCACACTTAAAATATGTAATCCGTTTTTGTAAAATATGACCAAATTGACTATAAGCTATTGTGAGAAATCTTTACCTGTATTGTAATAGATCGATGTGTGCTGGTGCATAAATAGGTGGCCTCGTGAGGGAAAATGCAGAGTCTTTAGCCCGCCTAAATATTATTATGGCTTTGGGTACAGAATACAACGTACAAGCAGATAACTTTTCGTAGCTGTAGACGGACCCTGGTGGTACCAGGCTGCTCATAGCTCATTCGGCTTTACATCACTGCCGTGCCAAAAAGGAACCGGAAATACGTCACATGTAAGTTCGCACTGTATTTGTTTGTTTTAACGGTGTCCTGTGCAGTGGCGTCTCCGTTAAGACGACACGGCGACACAATCTGGCGTCTGTAACAACAGGTGTTAACCGGTGATTTAGACCGGGTCATTTATTCCTCCTCGGGACGAAAGCAACGACGTCTTGACCTCTACAGATGCCAGAATGAGCTCGGGTGGCCCGGGCAGTGACACCGAGGAGTCTCAAGACAGGCCCTACAGTCGAGCCTCCGAGCAAGACGAACCGGAGGAGGAAGACTCAGATGATGAAGAAGAGGATGAGAACCTTGATCAAGCGTGTGGGACTAACTGCGAGAATGCTCAAAGCCAGAGTAGCTCGAGATCTCAGCACGGGGAGCGCACGCCTGGCTCCGGCGTGTGTGACTCTCTTTTCTCGTGGATCTGGAAGCGGAGTATCCGCCGGGGCCCATACGTTGACCCATCCCGGGATAATTTTCGTACCATGACGAGTCTGTATGCATCCATGAACCCTGCGACTGACTCAGTTAATCTGAACACGCAAACTCATGGTGCAGTTTTTAACCTCGAGTATTCACCAGACGGGTAAATGAGTTTGATTTCCAGGCGTTGTTACGAACTTCTTGTAGGTGCTCGTTAAGTTAACGTTGTCTCTCTGTAGGTCAGTGCTGACGGTGGCTTGTGAACAGACGGAGGTACTCCTCTTTGATCCGGTTTCCTCTAAGCACATCAAAACTCTTGTGGAAGCGCATGAGGACTGCGTCAACAATATCAGGTGCACTTCGTTTATCATCTGGATTAATGATATAGTGGATAACTTTGACAGTATATGTTTTTAGGACAATATTACTCATTTCATTATAGGATGACATTAGACTTTGGTTGAATGGATAATAAAGGAAGTTGGCATGCATGGTAACTTGTGACTGAGCATCAACCTTGCCAATATAATTTGGCTATCAATTATCTTTTTCCTTGGGAAAATGCACAAATTAACCAGTGAAAGTATATGGCTTAATCTGTTTGTTACTTTATTGGTTAGGGCATGTTTTCTGTTGTGCACTTAATTGTCGGTTCTGTCTTGTCTACACATGGGACAGACAGAATGGAGAATCTGATACAAGAAATTGACAGTATGGGCAAACTGACTTTGACTTTGAAATGTATTCATTTGTAATTAGTGTAGGATTTGTAATTAGCATCATTATAAATATCACAGTTATAAAATATTGCCATGTAATATGCAATATGTAAACAATTGTGTATTTTTATTACCCTAAGATATTTAATGTGTGTGTTCTAATGTTATGCGCAGGTTTCTGGATAACCGGTTGTTTGCCACATGTTCGGATGATACCACAATTGCTCTCTGGGACCTACGAAACTTGAGCGGGAAGGTTTGTTCGCTGCACGGCCATGCCAGTTGGGTGAAGAACATTGAATATGATACACACACACGTCTCCTCGTCACATCTGGGTTTGATGGGAATGTCATCACGTGGGACACCAATAGGTGTGTGTTTTTATGAGGATGTGTGTGTGTTTGCGTGTCTGGCTAGATCTGTAAGAATGACTGATATGGAGATGAAATTAATATAATTCAGATGATGTTGCTGTTACCACATGTGGAGTACATAGTAAACCTCTAGCCTTTAGTTTTTCCTTTGCATGTTTAGTGTGTCCAGTGACACTTTGGTGTTGTTTTTTTACTTTTTTTTTTAACAGACTCTACATAAAAGCAATATTGCCACAGTGATGCACTATGTTTTGGTGGTTTGGTGTAAAACTAGAGGACTAACTTAAAAGGCACTCAAGCCTTCACAGCGCATCAGTAATATAGTCAATCATATTGCAGTTTTCTCATTTAGGGGTGTTTATCTATACTGTACCCAGAACATCATAATGCATGCTGAATGGCATGTCCAGAAGAATTAGAATTATACTCTTTTTGATCCCGTGTGGGAAATTCAGTCTCTGCATTTATCCCAATCCGTGAATTAGTGAAACACACTCAGCACACAGTGTGAAGTGAAGTGAAGCACACACTAATCCCGGCGCAGTGAGCTGCCTGCACAACAGCGGCGCTCGGGGAGCAGTGAAGGGTTAGGTGCCTTGCTCAAGGGCACTTCAGCCGCTTTCCACTGGTCGGGGTTTGAACCTGCAACCCTTCAGTCACAAGTCCGAAGCGCTAACTGGTTTGAAGATGATGGGACAACATATATATGTGACAGTCGCCTGTCATGAAATTGTTTTTAAAATTTCTGTTGTTTCCTAGATAGTACTTGCCTGGCTTCTGCGACAAAGCTCATAGGCGCTTAGTCTGGCCATTCTACATTACTAACCGTCTTCTGGGAGGCGGGCCTAACCTGCATCCATCCATGCCTCTGTATACTACTTGACGTATGCATAAGCTTGTTTCTCATTGGTGCCCACTGATTTGGGAAAAATAATTCATCTAAATCGGCACGATGGCCATACTGACTTGCTCACGAAATTGAATGTAGCATCACAGGAAGTATGGGCGGGCCCAGGCTAAGATAGTACTGCTCTCCAGAATTTTGTTTGTATATTTCTCTATGTAATTACAAGTTGTTGGTGTGTGTGTGTTTGGTTGTGTATATATAAGGTTTACGGAAGATGGCTGTCCCCACAAAAAGTTCTTCCACACACGTTATCTGATGCGGATGCGACTGACGCCGGACTGCAGTCGAATGCTCATCAGCACCTCCTCTGGCTACCTGCTCATACTGCATGACCTGGACCTCACCCAGAGCCTGGAAGTTGGCAGCTACCGCATCCTTCGAGCCCGCCGCACGCCACACACAGGTCAGACATGCACACAGACTTGCACAATTATGTACATAGTTTTTTACAAAAACATACTGTCCCACACATACACATTCACTTCCTCGTTCATCTGGTCATACTTTGTCTCCTTTAGATGGGACTCTGCCTTCTGGCTCGCGGTCAGTCGGTGTTCCTCGCCATGGAAACGACTCCAGCAAACTCCACCCCCACAGAGAAGGTAAGACCTCTGTGTTTGTGTGTTGTCATCATGGCACACTTGTGTGACTTTTATCATTTCATAGCATTGTCCTCTAATGACAGAGTTGACTTGTTTTTCTGAAAGTAATGAAAAGTTTGGAGATTTCTGTCTCTTTGGCATGTATTGATTATCTGTTGTGCATGCGTAACACACCTTTTTTCTGAGTGTGTGTGTGTAAATAACAGCTATTCTGTAATGTTGTTGTGGGGTATATTGCCGAGGAACAGTCTGGAGGTGCTCTTGTGCATGTTGTGCACCTGTTTTTTTCTATGTGTGTGTGTGTGTGTGTGTGTGTGTAAAAAACAGGTATATTGTAATGTTGTTGCCAGGTATGTCGCCGAGGAACAGTCTGGAGGTGCTGACTCCAGAGGTTCCTGGAGAGAGAGAGAGGGGCAACTGCATCACCTCCCTTCAGCTGCACCCAAAGGGCTGGGCCACACTACTGCGATGCTCTAGCAATTCAGATGACCAGGAGGTAACACACACACACACACTTCACGCACATACAAACGTAGACACTTTGTCTTTTTTGCACACTCATGCGTGCGCACGCACACACACACACACACACACACACA
>JAGFZM010000444.1:12433-36259 GCA_017657215.1 Limnothrissa miodon | reverse complement strand
CAACTAATACACTTGCTAAATGGTTAGCAACTGTGGTTTTGGGAAACTTACTCCTGTTGTCATCTATACTCTCTTTACTACTCTTTCAATGGCCAACAGTTGTGCATATGTTGATGACTCTGGGCAGAGAGGATGCTAGGAGTTGTAGTCCTCTGAGCTGAACTCTTTATCTGGACACTAAAGGACCGTCTCAGGCACAGGTGATATGATTGCCTGACTTAGCCTCTCTGCTCCAGGGAAAAGTTCATATACTCTTAATTATAGTTATTAAAAAAGTGGTACGTTAAAAAAGAAAATAAAAAGAAGACTGTTTTCCATTTTGCCTCAACCAGTCATTTGCTTTGGCGTTCCACACATGACAAACTCATTCTGATCTAATTCTTTAATATAGTTTAATGACATTTTCACAGTCGAGGTGATACATTCATGTTTCAGAATACAAATCATCCTGCTCTTGAAAGGAAGAGACCAGCTCTGTGCTTAAGGACTGAGTTAAACAATAAGTGAGAGGAATTATAGCTATATACACATTGCATTTGAGTTACTGTGCATTCACAACAAGGGCGAAGACTAAAGCTGTAAAAATTGCGGCTCAAATATCTGTTTGCACTTCATTTACAGCCGGAACCCGCCCAAGTTGTGTGTCTTTTTGTTTTAGTCGCTTTTGTCTTAACACAGCCCAGGATACTCTGCAGTCATTTTTAAATTTGTTTTCATCAGAACGCTGACGTCGGAAGACGTCCGTCATGTTTTTCTGCCATGGTGATGGTATCATCGTCGTCTTCGTGCTTGGTTCTGTTCCTTCATCCTGCGCTGGTTGAGCAGTTTGGTGGTCACGCGCAGTTTCCGCACCTGTTCGTTGCGCATGTGCAGCGGTTTGTCCTTCACCAGTTTCTTCCCCTTGGTGCGTGCCTGGAATGCCCGCAACTGCGGCGTCTTGGCCAGGACAAAGCCGCACAGGGTGGCCCGAGGCTCCGAGCCCACGAGACACTTCCTGGTGGCGGGGAAGTAGCCCTGGGCCCAGGCTGTTACCACATACTCACCAGGGTTCAGCAGGCGCCAGAAGTCACCACTGGCCGCTTAAGGGAGAAAGAAAAGACAGCGGAAAACAATATAACTCTGTGTGTGTGTGTTGGTAAGACTTCTCAAAACAACTCTCACAAATAAAAAAAAATCTGGTTCCAAAACTGCAGCACACCCACACACTCTACATAAGTCATGTTGACCCCACATATCAGGTTAAGACTCACTGTAAGATAAACTCATAAATCTCAGCTCATTTACTGTTAAAAGCCTTACGATTGTCTTGTGTTATCAGCGTCAGCATGACACACTCATACTGGTGTAGAACCACACTGAGATCAGGAGGCATATGGCCTTTGTCTAGACAGAGCTCTCTGTTGGTTGAAAATACACTACATTTCCTCAGTGTAAGTATAAAGGCCCCTAAACAACGTTATTTTTGGCATGTGGCATCCTAGCAAAGACAGGATGTTTGATATATGAATGTTAGGCTATCAAATGTAACCTAAAGAGCATTTATACAGATCCATATCTAGGACTCAAGGTTGTAACTGCTGGGGTACCTCAGTAAGATTTAATGCAGTATAAAGATTTTTTTGTGTTTAGCAACATTCTTTTAAATGTAGATAGGTGACATCATATGCACTGATGATGGCAATAGTAATGTATCCAAATACCATTTATGCCAAGAAACAATGACTGGGGACATATAAACGTTAAGACAGTATAGTGTTTTTCACAGCTGTTTTCTATGTATAATAGTAGATAGTACCGTTTTTTAATCCCACCCAAAAAACACACGCCGCCCTGCCAAGGGCCTCATTTTTTGTTGACTAAGCATAACAAAAATCATGGGCCCATACCCAAAAATCCCATTTGGAGATTTCCAGAGAAAAAGACACATGAAAAACATTGCATTGTGGTTGTGGTGAGGCAGATATAATTATTTACAGTGCTGGGTAGGAACTGAGCAGTGATTGTAATGTGTTAGGAAGCAAACACAATCTCTCTCTCTCTTTCTCTCTCTCTCTCTCTCTCTCTGACACACACACACAATCTCACTAACTCACCGGATCGCACGTCATGGTCCAGATCCCTTACTTTAATGATGGCGTCTGAGATCCCAGCCTTCGTCTCTTTGTCTCTGACTAAACCCTTAATTCCTCTGTGCACCTAAGGCGAGTAGGTTAATCAGATCAGAGACATGATGTGCACAGACTGTTTGTCTGCCCTGTTACATAAAGCAGTTGTTTGTTGCATACAGTAGTATGAAATAGATACATACTGTACATACATACATACATTTATATTTACATACCTACTGTACATATTAAAAGGTGGGGTAAGTGATAGATATTGTTTTGGTTTTTATATATCTTAGAGGTGGTTTCTTAGAGATGGTTTTGTCTAAAGCCGTAATTATATGAGCCAAGCTCATGAGAGAAGTGGCTCACCCCTGCAGTCATTGTTCCCAGTGAAAGCACACCGTATTTTGTTTCTGTTTAAGGGACATTCTGCACCCACTTGATTTAAAAAAAAAAAATTGTATTCTCAGAAAAAGGGCGGCTGGAAAATTGTGAAGAAATGTTTGCTGAATGAAAGTTATATGTCTATAAATGGTTTAGGATTGACTTCCCCCGCACCATTAAACAATAAAGGACAAAGAACTGATAATTGTTTCCTTTTGCATCAAAACACTGAAGCAATAATACCCAGTTACTTAAAATACCACTAAAAGGCTAATGATACCTGACCAACAATGTTACACAACACCATTTAAGCGTACATGTTGACAATGTCATTAACTTCATCTTGGTGTTACATCAGCATATAGGGTTGAAGCTGTTATGCTTAATGATAACAAGGAAAACCCTAGTCCAGTCTAGTATTCAGCTAAAAATTTCCTCATATTTGGAATTTCATTTGGGATTTTCCATTGAAATCCATGTTTTTCACTCAATAATAAATGATGGGTGTTAAATGAGATGAATGCGTGCGTGGCTGTGCCTGCGTGCCTGTTTGTTACCTGTTCCATGTATTGCAGCAGAGACTCTTTATTGTTTTCCCATTCCATTGGCAGCTCACTGGCATGAGGGAATTTATCACAAGACAACTCAACTGTCACCTCAAAACAGTTGGTGTGGAGGTAACTAAAATCATTCATACCTACACACACACACACACACACACCACATGGAGAAAGAGATGATGGAAACACACAGGTTGTGTAATTATAGCACAGATTCTGAAGAGGTTGTAAGCCTTAATCTCAGCACACCTCGTTTTACGCTCTACACTGTACTGTCTATACTGTATACACTTTATACTGTATATTCTGCACTTGCTGCTCTTTGCACTTCTGATTAGATGCCTAAACTGCATTTTGTTACCCTGTATTCATACATGTGTAATTACAATCAAGTTGATTCTAATCTAATCTAATCTAATCTAATCTACACATCTATCTATCAATCTAATCTACACATACATAATGTGTACATACTCCCTGGTAGTGTGTGCCAGTCTGCTCCGTTAATGATGTTGTTGTGTGTCGTCTGGAAGTCCTCGTAGTGGCAGATGCGTCTGTCGGGGTTGGCCATGGCCAGGTTGGAAGAGGCGTAGACAGTGGCCAGCCAGCGGAAGAACTCGTCGTCTGGGGTGGGCGTGTTGGCCCGGGGGATCCAGTTGCGGGTGCAGTCGTATGGGTAGGTCACCACCAGTTCGCCGCCATGGAGGTTGGCACTCAGGACAAACGGGATGGCCTGCATCCAGCTGATCACCGCACGCGTCTCAGGAGCGATCTGCCCAGACGTAGAATAGAAGTAGAGTTGGTAGAAGTAGGTGCTGGCAGCAAGTAGTTTTGCAATGTCATGACCTTATCGAAAAATACCAGAAATGATTTTTGTATTATATATATCCCACAATTTTCATTAATATTTGATGAATGCCAGTAGTGTGGTGTAACTGGGTGGGGTTTATGTGTGCAACTTTATTATTAACCGAGACTTTCCCACAGGAATAGGGGGGTGCAACCGTGGTACTGTGTCATACCGTGGCGTTCTCTTGTGTGTAGTACTCTGGTAACGGGATGTAATGGTTGCTGACTTTACTCTTGTCCACTGCCATCTCCAGCTCATCCCACATGATGTTATTAAGGTCAGCAAAGTTGTGGTTCATGTCGATGCCTTCGTAGCTATAGCGGCCCTCCGCCCAACCAGCCAGCTCGGAACCCTAGGATGGAGACTGATTAGAACTCCTTCTGGGCGCTCTGATTGGTTGCTTTTCCCCCGTCCACCTCACCCACCTTCTCATAGGCCTCCTCATAGCCGTCAGGGTTCATAGAGGGCAGCAGATGGATGCGGGTTTGCTGGACCAGACGCACAATTCTCTTGTTGTTCTTCTTGTACTCACGGCACATGTACTGCATGAGGTTGAGGACCAGCTCACGCCCCACCACCTCGTTACCATGCATCCCAGCAACGTAGCGAAACTCCGGCTCACCTAATTGCGTAATATGCATGGATGCAGAAATGCCCATGCACGCACGCACGCACGCACGCATGCACACACACACACACACACACACACACACACACATAAACATCAACTCCAAGGATCATTGTTCTTCCACTTCTGTTTGGTCAAACTGAAACACCATGAACAAAGGAAACCTAATTCAAATCATACTCTCATCTAATGAAATAATCTAAACACCTAGAAATAATCTAAACACCAAGAAATAATCTAAATACCAAGAAAAAAGCACTAAGGGAGTAAAAGAAAACCGTAAAGGTGTCCAGATTGGTTCATTCTGTTCCCTCTGTGTGGTTTAGTCTGGCAAAGAGCATCAAAAGAAGGATCAAAGAAAATCTTAAGAGATGGCCTCCTCTATATCAACAAGTGTGTGTGTGTGTGATTTATAATCTTGGTAAGATATAATGTTACGAATTTTTTCATGGAAAGTCCATGTGTCCAGATTTATTTTGTTTATGCACATAACCCCTCCTCACATAAGCACACCTATGAAGGTAGCTTTTGATGGGAAGCCAGCGTTCATGTTGAGCACCCTCCACCCCCCTGTTCAGCACTACATGGCACATCTGGTGCTGCCCAGCTTCTGGCGTTTGTAAAGTTCATATAGCTTTGCTCCACTTTCATGTGCGCAAGTGTTTACAATATCAGCATCCTGGTGAACCCTCCTCCTCCCAACTGCACTGATCCTGCCAAATAAACTGCTAAACTAATTTTGCAATGTTGGACCACTCATGACTCAACCTTCAAAACCTCAACCTCAAAATTCATATAATTTTTTGGGTTTTCTTCTTGTCTTCCTTTAGATATGAAGGAGGAATGCCAAGAGGAGAGAGAGAGAGTGAGAGAGAGATGAGAGAAAGAGAGACTGTACCTAGATCTCCGTGGGCACTTGGATCTAGTTTATGACATAGAGGTGCCACTTGTGCCTGGCACCCCACAGACATATAATTACCTAGTTCATGTTTGCCAGGGTTGTCAGAGATCTCCATTACGTAGAGCTTTAAGCCTGTGTAGCTCTTCCCTATGGTGTAGATATGAGTGATGTCTGGACACTGATCACTGACTTCTTTCATCAGCTGGGGACAACAGAGACAGACAGCAATTCAGAACATTTAAATTTATCTAACAATAATGAAAGTAATGTCTGCTTGTTGCTGCTGTAGATGTTACGCATATGTCAATGAAAATAAAAAAATGAATAAACTTAAATTTAAAAAAATGATTTTTTTCAGTTTGTTTCAATTGCTGTGTGTGTGTGTGTGTGTGTGTGTGTGTGTGTGTGTGTGTGTGTTTTACCTTCCTCATGTCTTTATAGTTGTGATGCCTAAAGTCTAGGCGGTCTGTGGACACAGGCTTTACAGGGTTTTGCTGGTCTATATCTGTATTAAGTCACACGCACACACACAAACAAACATTTATGGTGATGCTATATCATTCAATTTAAATTTCTATTTATTTGGATAGTCCCTTGAGAGCAGCGCCTCATTTTTGAGGGGGTCCGAGGGGGTCACCATTCCATCACACCTACAAAACGCCCTGTCTGTGAGACCAGATGTCAGGGCTTTATGTATGATACCAGATCATACATTACTAAAGGCCATCAATCTATGTGTACAAGGAGTGGGCAGTCACCTGGAAGAGGGCAACCAAGCACCTCAGCCCGCAGACACACACTGCCATTGGTGTACCAGCTCTGGGGGTTAATCCGAAGAAACCGACCCAGCATGGGGACCGGCAACCGACCAAGCACTGGAGTCTCTGGGTCATTGTTCCCTTTAAACACCTAAAACAATATCAGACATATCATATATGTATGACAAGCAGTATAATTCTGGAAAAAATTGTACTATAATTCACTTATATTCACTATTTTTAAAGACATTATTGATTATAGTCAATGTGTTGCCAGGTGTGGTAGAAATCCCAGACTTACCGCCTCCACAGTGCCATTCATGCAAGTGGTCCAAGTCTCAGAATCATTACTGATTTGAACCTTATATGATTCCACAAAGTGTATGCTAGAGAGAGAAAGAGTTCATAATGATACTTTAATTATGCTTCCTATTAGTAAGTCATTTTAAGACATTAGTTTATAAAGAGGTTGCTTAACAGTTTAATTTGTGATTTGTAAACCTTGAATTTATGGCCACAAGCATATAGCTCCTAGCACTATCTTCAAGTTTATATTCAAGTAAACAAGAGTTTGCTGCTTTCAGCGGAGCCAGCTGTGTTTTCTCCAAGACTCACATAGCAGTGGGAGGCCAGCCCAACCTACTGTACAAACTGTACTTCCTGTCTCAGCCAGATAATCGAGACACTCATTTTTTTAATGTCTCTATGCTTTTGGGAGGGAATACAACAGTTTTCTTATCATTAAACAAGGGCAGTTATATACATTACTAAGAAGAGGGGGAGTAAAAAACATTATCCTCTTGCATTCTGCATTTTTAGCCAAGGCCTACTAATCTCTCTCTGTCTCTCACACACACCTCCAAATGGAGTTTCTTCCTTGTAAGACAACTCCAGTGAATAATGTTGGTGAAAGGGCGTCCACCTGCAGCCACTGATTCTTGTCCTTTACTGATGTACACCAGGCCCCGTCATAGTCATCATCATCATCTAAACCAGCCTACACACACACACACACACACACAAACATTTCCATTATTCATACCAGCCTAATCACATACACCACCTCACTCTCATGCATCTCTCTCTCTCTCTCTCTCTCCTTCTCATTCCCTCAGACACACACAAATACACACACACACACACACACACACATTTCCGTTATTCATACCAGCCTAATAACAATACATCACCTCACTCTTATGCATCTCTCTCTCTCTCTCTCTCTCTCCTTCTCATTCACTCAATCAGAGACACACAAATACACACACACACACACACACACACACACACATTTCCATTATTCATACCAGCCTAATCACAATATGCCACCTCACTCTCATGCATCTCTCTCTCTCTCTCTCTCTCTCCTCATTGACTCAATCAGACACACACAAACACACACACACAAACATTTCCATTATTCATACCAGCCTAATCACAATACGCCACCTCACTCTCATGCATCTCTCTCTCTCTCTCTCTCTCTCTCTCTCTCTCTCTCTCTACTTCTCATTCACTCAATCAGACACACACAGATACACAATACAGTGAATTATGGCTGCACATTGAGACCTGTATGTTGAGGCGTCCCCGATGGGGCCCAAGGCCAATACGTTCAAAGGATGAGGCAGAGAACTGGGAGTCCTTCACCCTCAATGACTTCAGTCCGAGAGGTGGGCAGTCTATTCGTCAGATCACATGCACAATGCACACACGTATGTCACACACACACACACACACACACACACACACACACACACACACACACAAAGAAATTCACTTTGCAGCTGGAAGTGTTGTAAAATTACTTTTGAGAAGTTAAAGAGAAATATCAGTTGCTTTCTCTATCTTTCTTTTACATGTGCACACACACATACACAAACACACTACACCCGTATAACAATGTTATTATCTTAATAATATTATTATATTACGCAATCATTGTTAATGTTCAACTAGTACTCTTTTTTATTGTCATTAAAAGCACAGTCATAACATCTGCTCTGAAGCTCTGAAGAAAAACTACCAAAACAAATTTAATAAATATTTTCAGAAAATTCTGAAATTCTTCATTGTGTATTTGTAGCCTAATTAATAGTATAGTGGCGCGGTGCATGGGAGAACTTTAGCCTACATAACTTCACATTCCAGTGTCTGCTAACGGAAAGGGGGGTGATTCTGACAAGAGAGGTCATATTACTTTACTCAGTTCTTGTAAACAAACTGTTTCATTAATATCCAGACCACTGGCTTGCATACAAGTTTTTTCCCACTAAAAGCGCAAAATGCTTACCGAGTTCAGCTGCTCCACTTTGATGTTCTTTGTCTTTTGGCGTCTTGTCCCATTCCTGCAGATTAGGGGTCTCTGTCAGTGCCTTGCTGCTCAAGACAGACGCGGCTGTGGTTCTGACTTCAGAAATGTCATTCAAATCATTACGTGACAGTGATTTCGTAGATGATGCATTTGTAGTAGTTTGCATTTGTTGTGTTATGTTCACGGCTTTAATGTCATTGGTAAGCAAACTTTTTGTCACTTGTCCGGCTAACAAAAGACAGACAAATGAAGCGAGTCTCGCCATCTCTACGCGTGCCTCGGTCTTGACAGAGTCAAGAATCAATTTCCAACTCAGCTTTATAGCCTCTTCAACTGCCCGTAATGAGTCAAAAACACGCGCATCACATTCTGTTACAATAAACCAGGGTAGAACAAACAGACGTATGCCTTAATTTAATTAACTACATTTTTAATAATTAAAGTACATCTTCCAATCCAGTGTTTAAATTGTCTCAGGCAAATATAGGCTTTAATGTAGCCCATGAAGTAGGCCTACACAGATATGGCATAAGCGAATACGGCCTTTAATGGCACATGGAAACGGTTTTCGCCTTTTCATTGTGTACTGAAGAGTGACAATAGCTAACTTATGTTAAAGCTTATGTTACCACTGACCTCTCATTTGTCATGCTTTAATTTCAACTTTCTTGCTCTTCTACTTACACTTATGATCTGTGAAGCATCAGACTGACTCTGAATCATTTGCTTTCTCTGCCTCGTGTTACCCCTATGATCAATCTCACTCTACTATAACATTATGGCTGGCAGCTAATGCTCTCCACAGAATTTTAGCCAACCATCTAGCATGTAATGATGTGGGACAATGTTTTGGAATTAATATGATGCTCAGCCAAAACCATGGACCAAAGTAGTTTATTACTTCAAGAAATACAGGGAAGTTTGCTGTCATATGCATAGTTATAAATGAATGTTATAAAAGAAATATGAGTGAAAAATAATGAGTGAAAACTAGATCAGTTGATGAATGTAAAGCGGGGCAACGAAAAAATCAGGGGATTGTCATTACTAAGGCTGCATAGAGATGGGGGTGGGGGGTGGTTAGAGAGGTCATGATGTGAAGAAAGGGGGTCGTCAATTAACAATGATCTCACACAAGGAGCACCCAAGAGCAACAGGAACAGTGAAAAAAAAAACTCTGTAAAGGAAGAAACCTTAATATAAGCAGACATAGTACTCAAGGGGCCAACCCAATTGCCAGTGATCATATAGGAAAAGATAATCAATGGGTGATTTTTTTTTTATGCTGTTTGTATACCTCAATTGGCGTGACAATCCACCTGCACTGCTGGGGTGTAAGGGATCATTTATTTGTGTATTATCAAATGAATCCAAAAAGAAGACTTGCCTAGAAATAACAGCAGTTATTTTTCTTTAATGATTTTTGTTCAAAATTCTAGATTCCTTAATGCTTCTTTCTACAAAGTCAAAATCAAAGTCAGTTTTATTTGTCAATTTCTTCATGTACTTGACATACAAAGGAATCGAAATCAAGAGTCCAGTCTGTCTTCCTATACAGACTTCCTTTATTAAGCAGGTGTCAGCTCAAGAGGTCATCCCCTAATGGTTCAAAGCTGGATAATAAGAGAGGAATAAAGGAAACTCCAGGGCAATAATGCCTTAATTATAGATTCCAGGTGGGACAGATGATCCAGCAACTATGTTTTTCCACTGCAATAGATTAGTCATTATCTTCATTGTTTACAACATAAATATTTTTATTCTCAGAACTTCAAAGTCAAATGAAAACTTGAAAATCAGAAAGTCATTGAGCAAAAAGATGCTATATTTAAAAAAAAAGTTTGAGCATCACAGTGCTCAGGCTGTGTAATAACAAGAAAAATATGGTCTGCAGATGAAGGATTAAGGTGAAAAACATAAAGGAGCTACAAAGGCTGAACCAAAAGAATAGGTAGGAGGCACAGTAGCACAGTTGTTTATACATCACAATATTCCAAGGAAAACATTACTGCCCTGTGCAGAATGTCAAATTTTATTGTTATTTCATTAAGCATTTTATTTATTGGGTAGCCTCCTATAACAATGTTACTTAAAAGAATAAGAGACTTATTTTACAATATAATTGTTGATCTTTTACATGATTACATTTCACTTCACACCCCAAAGTTAAGGAAGTTGCATCCATATGATTTGGTAAATGACTGGGAAAATAAAAGTTTTTCCGGAAAACCTTTATTTTGGAATACGGACTCTTAATTAAGGTTTTCGAAAGTGACGTTACAACCGGAAAACGCCACTCTGACTGGTGCTCTGTTTGTAGGGGTTCGATTTAATGTGATCGTCAGCTGTAAGCTATATATGCCATTACGCCTACGCGAATTCAATACAGATAGCACTTGGTGGTTGGCTATTGAAAAAATAATTCTTATCAAAAGCGTGCGTTTCTTGAACGGAATGTCAGAATTTAACTAGGACGGGCAGTCAAACTGGAGAGATTCTAGCGGACCACTTAAGATTAATCAGACGAACAGGTATCAGTTTGTAGGTGCACTTTGCATCGATGGTCACTGAGTCACATTGTAAGTAAGCAGACTTGACTCCAGGTGTCTTCCTGTTGAGTTCGCTTTTTGCCTAAAGTTAACGATACTACCGGATGTTGGCTTTTGACAGGTGGAGGCAGGAATATCGAAAGTAACGTTAACGTTAGCTCAGTGTTAACTTCGTAGCTAAGTTTATGTTGATGCCCTTGTTTATGTTTCTGTACTATCAACGCCATCGTTCAACCCACTTATTGTATGGTTAAACCTTTCTCGTTATAGAAACTGGAAACTTGCAAGGCAGAGTAACGTTAGTATAAGATGTCTGTGTGCAGATGACTTGCCCAATACAAACCGAGATTAGCAAAGATGTGACAACAATGTGACTGTTTATTTCGATGCAACGTTACCACGTCAAGGATTGCTTGATAAAATGCCTTGGTTGGAAGACGTGGCGAATGTCGCCTTGAGGGTGCCAAGTTTACTTGTCTTGGATCTTCTGTATAAATGCGACGTGGAGAGCTTCACAGAGCACATTAAAGCCAGGAATGAAGATATGCTTTTTAAGTACAAATATTTAATCTGGAACGTGTATTATATTGGTGAGTTTTGTATTATTAATACTCAACTATCCTGTGTGTGTGTGTGTGTGTGTGAGAGAGTGAGTGAGTGAGAGCGAGCGAGAGAGAGAGATCATGTATGTGACAAATAAACTCCTTGAATCCTTGAATCCTTGAGATAGAAAATCTAGTGTGTGAGAGAGAAGAGAGTGAGTTTAGGTTTATTGCCGACCTGTTCACTTTGGACCTCTATGCCTTGTAGTGTTGTCACAATACCAAAATTATTGTTTCGATACCAAGTCAAGAATTGCGCTTTTGATACTTTTCGATACTTTTCCTGAAAATGGAGAAACACTCTCAAATATCATTGATGTGCTTTATTTTAAAACTGGGGTAACATTCTAATCATAACACACTAATAAATGAACATATGAACAGAAGATATATTAAACATTTGAACAAAATATGAAATATCAAAATATAACAAATAAATTAGAGCAATGACATTCAGGGTAAAAAAATTTTTAGCAGCATTATCTCAGTTGTCATAAGAACATACTGAGCTGTGACATATGGATTAATATGTTTCCTGTACTTCAATGTATTATTTCTTTGATGGTTAATTTTATATTTGAGTCCATAGTTTCTTACAAGGCGTTTCACATAGCCCTACACTTTCTTTGCTTACAGTAGGTTTGTGCTCTTTAAATGCTGTAATAACCTAGGCTAAATAAATCACTGACAAACATGCATGCACATGCTCTGATTATACTCATATAGCCTATAGATCATTTTAGCGGATGTTTTGTATGCTTTATTTTAGCAGCTTGCAAATTATTAACGTCATCCATAAAAGTTGCGTTTTCAGAGATGTTGAATTAGCGGTAGCGATAGTCTCGTCAAACTACAGTGGTGCAAAATAGTGACTTGTCACTTAAAATAAATTATAGCCTTCTCATTTCACATATTTTAAGGGCATGGATGTGATAATGTTATCTTTCACATACTAACCTTTACTCTTTGTACAACTCTGCGTGCTTGTCGGCCAAGTGTTTTGCCAAGATCGAGGTGTTGCCTCCCTTAGTTTGGAATTGTTTGTAACACTGACGACTGTGTCGGCGAGATCTCGACTTATCGGTAGTTTTGCCCACACTGTCAGCAAGGTAGGCAAAGTACCTCCAGATTTCACTCCTCGCGTCATCTTTGTCAACCAGTCGTGGATCGGCGGCCACTGTATCACTCGCACATGTAGCCATCCCTAGTGTTTGTCAAATTACAGCTGCAGTTGCGTGCGTGAAGAGAAAAAACACAGACGCCCATAGGGAAGCACTGGAAGCATGCGTTGCACACACCAACATGAAATCCGTCTCATACAAATCTGGAACACGGAAATTCTGAAAAGTATCGATACTAATAAATTTAGGTATCGTGACATTTTTAATTTCCAAGAATCGTGATGCTTTTGAAGTATCAGTGGACCGTGCAACACTAATGTCTTGTATTTAGGCCAGCTGTTGAGTCTGGTGATGCTGCTGTTGCCTCTGAGCCAGATTGTTCAGCTGTATCTGCATGTGTTGACGTGTATGCTGCTGTATGTGGGTCACCATATCTGCAGGTAGGCCTAATCTTGTCTCATTCGTTTATTACTTCACTTCTTGGTCAATCCAGGCTTGGCACTGATCATCAAATTCATTTATTTGTCCACTCCACAGGGACTATATACAGGAGGAAATGAGATATGAGTTGGATAGGCCACTTTATCTGGACTCAAAGGCCTTGAATAGTTTCGTATCAACACTTACAAGTATGTAGCACACACATACATACATTGACTTGAATCTCTACGCAGCATGCCATAAAACGCACACCTCCTGACATTATAGAAACATACCAGATTTATATTCATGTGTTGTTTGAATCAGTAAATCATGACTAAATGGCATGTTTCTGTTTCAAGGTCAGGTGATCGTGTGCACATTGTGTGCATTTCTCATGCGGACCCGTCAGGTGTGGCTGTTTTCTGCACACTTGCTGCCCCTGATGGCCCGCATCTGCTGCCTGCCCCTGGGAACAGTCAACATGGTAGCCTCGGCTTCCATGCTCTTAACTGCTCTGCAGGTGGTCGTATTTCTCCTCAGCAACATGTTTGTGCCCTACAGACTGGCAAGAGCTGCCTACAGAGAGATCCAGGTAACTTACACAGATGCTGCTGACCACATGAGTGCCTGCTCTAAAGTAAACACAGACTGTCTATAAAAGTGTGTGTGGGTATGTGTTTGCGGGGTGGGACTCATTATGATCACCTAGTTTACACAGCTGCACAGACAAGCTGAAGCTGTTCTCAGGAAGTTGCAGGCATGAATGCACATAGGCTGTTGTGTGACTTACCTCACTGCAAGATATATGTGCACGTTGGTAAGGTAGTATGCTGTAGCAAAATTATGGCAATATAATATAACCCTTACTGGTGCACAAATTCAGGGGGAGTGGAAAGAGTGTGATTTCACCTAGTAACTTTAACAGCTCATCTCCAGCTCTGTGTCTTACACACTCACTCCTTCCCTCTCTCTCCCTGTGTGTGTGTGTGTGTGTGTGGTTGTGTGTGTGTAGGTGGTGGGTTTGTACAGGTTGTTTGCTGTGTGTGTGTCAGTGTGGCAGAGCTTCTCAGTGCCTCTACTCTTCTCGATCTTCTGGCTCCTGTTGTTTGGTGCCCAGCTCATTAATCCATCCATCCACCAGGGGGTGCTGCTGTACCTACTCAGCAGGTGCGGTTGCATTCAATCAGCATCACCAAATGGTAGTTCGCAGTAGGGCTGCACAATATATCGCAAATTTATCGTTATCGTGATATCAACACGCGCAATATACATATCGAAAGACTACAACATATTGCGACTAATTCATCTTCAAAGAGAATTTATAGCACATCAGGAAATATTGTAACATGCCAGTGCACATGTTTAAAGACTAGCAAAGTAAACACCTAGCCAAGAACTTGCTGTAATTCAGCATTCCTACATAAGTGTGCACACACAGAGAAACATATAACTTACATGACTGAACACAGACATTACACTGCATAGTGTCCTACAGTAACTTCCCAAATGCCTGTAGTTGAGTTAATCTAGATTGTTCCTTTTGCTATTTTTTCATTTTTACAATTATGGTATGTTATAGTGCATTTTTATAGTTATTTTTAAATATATTAAGATTTAATATTATTTAGAAATGTTCAATTTTATTACTGCATAGACTAGTCATTATATTGAGTCTGTTACCAGCAAATCCTAAGCAGAAAGACATTAACTTACTTATCGCATGTGATATCGTTATCACAGCATTAACAGCGTAACAGCATTGTCGCATATCGCATGTTTTCCTAATATCGTGCAGCCCTATTTCGCAGATTAATACAAATACATACACAAAAATTACACTCATACCTTACATTTTTGTTTAGTGTGTCAGAGTGCTGTTCCACCCCATATTCCTTGCTGGGTCTGGCGTGTGTGGTGTCCTACGTAGCTTTGGGGCTCATGAACCTGTGCAAGTTCTACCTGGGAGGATACACAGCAGTGCAGAACCAGAATGTCATGCACAGGTCAGTAAGAATCACCTGTATGCTCAATAGGTGTCACTGCTGATTGTTTATTTAATTATTGTTGTCTATATTTTTCAGCTATGATTGTAAAGTTCAGATATAATCATTAAAAGGGTTGCAAAAATCGTCGGAAACTTTCTATGCGAATTAACGCAAATTTATGGGAATTTATGGGAACTAACGGGAATTAATTGGGAAAAACTGAAGGTCAGGGACATAAAGATATTTGGTAGAAAATAATAGAATGTGTGTGTGTGTTCTAGGGGGGTGACGGAGGGTGTGACTCTCCTGCTGTTGGCTCTGCAGACGGGTCTGTTGGATATGGCATCCGTACAGAGGTCTTTCCTCCTGTCAATCATCCTCTTCATCATCCTCACATCCACCCTGCAGAACATGATTGAAATCACTGAGCCCATTGTACTTGCTTTGGCTGCCAGCAGAAATGGGTACATGTCAACCACACATACACAATCAATACGAATGTTTGTCTTTACAGAATGGTTTGTCCTTGCCAAGGAGATTTATTTGTGTTTTTATATACAGTACTGTATATGAAATATTCCAGCCATGTTTATAGTCATGATGCCATTTTGCCTGTGTGTCTGTGGCAGATATACGCCAGACATTATAATGTGTAGTCTGTCTATGATCAATAGACTGAACTCAATATAAGGTGGGCTGGGGGGGGGAGTTGGGTGGGGGATCAGTGGTTGTCTGTCAAACTATGAGCTAGTGCTTTGCTCCATCTAGTGACTCTCTACAAGGGTAGCATGATGTGATTGGTTCAGACAAACCTGGGAGAATGGCTTCTGAAGCCTTATGGCCATAGATGTACATGTCTACAGTAGGAAAATGCTACGTCTGGAGTACTAGGCTATGCTAGAGAGGTAACTCTCAGTCCTTCATCCCTCACCAGGAGCGTGTGGAAACACTTGCGAGGGCTGAGCATGTGTGTGTTCCTTCTGCTGTCTCCCATCCTCATGGCCTATAAGCTCTCTCAGTTCTTCGTCATGGACCTATGGCTCCTCATCCTCCTGTCCAGCTGCATCCTGACCTCCCTACAGGTGACTGCAGAAGACTTAACTCATCTACTGTATGCACTGTTTGATCGTGTGGACTAAATACAATGCCAATGCTGGTGCTTACACAGCGAAAGAGGGCACAGTATCTTTCACTAGTCATAGCGTTCTGTTAAGGCAACTCAGGGTCCAGTGGAAATGTCCAGTGGAAACGTCTTCAAGCTCAAAGAAGTCCAGTCACCTTAACTGAACACTATGACTACCACAACCTGGATGAATGAGTATCTTCACAGACAGGATCTTCCAGTATTTCCCATAGAATTTTTTGAGACTGGCAGCTGCTCACATAGCCAACGTGAAGCCCCCTAAAGAATGAATACTTGTTGCTAATTAACAAACCACATGTCAAACATGCAAGTTCACGTAAAAGATCGCTGTGGAAAATGGTATTATATTTTTGTTGAGTGTAGAACTAGATATTTTTTGATACTCACTGCAATAGTCAGTCATGGGCGATATCCTTGTAATTTGTAACTGATTAATGCTCCTTCTCTGCTTCTAAGCGGCACACAGACACATCTTCTGTCACTCTGTGTGTTTGTGTGTGTGTGTGTGTGTGTGTGCGTGCTAGTTGGAGGAACCTCTGAGAGTATGCAGTACACTGCTGCAGCTTTATGTTAGCTCTAAGGAAGTATTTAAAAGTAATGCAAACAGAAGAGACTCTGTGAAATGACACTGCGTTGGTATGGTGTGTGTGTGTGTGTGTGGGGGGGGGGGGGTCACATTCCATATTATATCATTTGTCATTATATAACTTAAGTATACAATTTACAACTGTGAAGATTCTTATTCATCCAGGTTGTGGTAGTCATAGTGTTCAGTTAAGGCAACTGGACATCTTATTTGAGCTTGAAGACGTTTCACTTTCCATCCATAAAGCTTCATCAGTTCTGACTGAAGATGGCCTTTGATGATACTTTCTGGATGGAAAGTGAAACGTCTTCAAGCTCAGATAAGAAGTCCAGTTGCCTTAACTGAACACTATTACTTACAGTATACAACTTAAAATACAATTTGGCCCCTTCCTCAAAATCAACAGTGATGATGCCACTCTGTTCCAGCTCTTTGTGTACGTCTTTTGGAGCCAACTTGTTGAACTGATTGTCTTGCAGGTTACGGGCACACTGCTGATCTATGGGCTCTTTATGGTGGAAGTGTGCCTGTCTACAGCCATTGCTGGCCTGGACGAGGTGGTGTACTACGTGAACGGTGTGTGCCGGGCGCTGGAGTTCCTGCTGGCCGTGTGTGTGGTGCTGTATGGCGCGTGGGAGTGTGTGTTCGGCGAGTGGAGCTGGCTGGGCGCCTCGGTGCTCATCGTGCACTCCTACTGCAGTGTGTGGCTGCGGGCCCGCGCTGGCTGGAGCAACTTCCTGCTGCGCCGCGAGGCCGCCCGCAAGATCAGCTCGCTGCCTCGCGCCACCCAGCAGCAGCTCAAGGACCACAACGACGTGTGTGCCATCTGCTATCAGGTGGGTACTGTTGTGGCTAGTACTGTTTTGTAGTGAAGACGGCATCAGGAGAGCATACAAGTGTAGGAACAGTGATTTTTGTGTCCTAAAGCCACTAGCTTGACAAATTATTCATGTTCTGCAGGAATGTTCCCACCACACTCAGAAAAGGCAAACTCAAAAGTTACGAGTTTTAAAGGGAAACCCCTTAGTTTGCTGATGTCAGAGACATTTAACTGCTATTATGGCCTGCATTCATGGTTGGAATCTTGAGGTTATATATAAATGTTTTTCAATTAACTTCCTTAGGAGTTAAAGAGGGGCTAAGCAACGTTCTGTTTTTCTCTCTCACAAGCTCCCTCTAAAGACCGCTGTATTGCATTGTATTACACTGCATTCTATTGGAGGCGGTCTGCGCTGCTGAACATTGCAAGTGCTGTATCTACCGCTATAGGCCACGGTGGTGCATTCTACACCGTTCGTTCGCAGTGTAATGACTCATTTTAGCATCCTAAACAGTATGAAACACATTTTTACATGCACACACATTTTCTTCTCAAATGTGAATTGCCTTTGACCACGACCCATTTGCCTTACCAACATCACCAATGGTTTTCTGTTATTACCAGGTTCAAACACCCAGAAAGAATGAAATTACAAAGAACAACACAGAAGATTTTTTCACTTCACCATAATATAGTTATATTGCCTTTTGCCAGCCAGCATGATGGATCACATGGTCAAGATGATGTGCTTGCAGAACATTCAGTACATTCAGCTTCTGCTACTAAATACAGTAGGTAGGGACAAACTGTCTGATGAAGTGTTTGATACATTTATTCACTTGTATTTTTTACAGGACATGTCATCAGCAGTGATCACTTACTGTGGTCACTATTACCATGGGAACTGCTTGAGGAAGTGGCTGTATGTTCAGGAGACGTGCCCCATGTGCCATGCACCAGTAAAGCAAACACCGCCCAATAAGACCACCACCGCCGGTGGTGCCCAAGAAATGCCACGTCAGGAAACTCCCACTGATGATTCCTCATCGGGAGAGGAGGAGGAATTCTCTGGGGAGGAGACGGAAGAGGAAGAAGAGGCTAATGATGAAGAGCAAACCCCATTGGGAGATGACCTCCAAACTGAAAAAGACGTTGAAGAAAGAGACAGGGGCTGTAGTGGGGATGCGGGCACAAACACAAAAACAAGCGGGACGCCTTCAGAGCCATGTGAGTCCACCCTAGAACCTCAGCTGAGCCCTGAGAAATCTGCACACACACAAAACCCCAAACAGCCTCCATTAGAGCCAGTGAAAGAGGTCTCTGCATCTCTGCCCTGTCAGGACAGTAGTGACCTACAGTGTTCTGACAATGGCCTACAACATCATCACAATGCTGACCACTGACATTAATGCTGTATTTGGGAGGAGACTGGATAAACAACAGAGTCTACCATTAACCGTAGAGGTAAAAACAACAACAACATTGGTTCACCATGGATGAACAAGATGGACATGAGCATGCACAATAACAGGGTACAAAATCAAGTGTTGGAGTTGGCAGGTTTGCTGCCAAATATATGAAAATGCCACTCGGTCCTTTCGTCCCAGGACATTTGATGTGTGAAAATGACTAGAAAGGCATGATTTCTGTTTGTATGCTCTTAATGGAGGATGGGCCTGTGATGTGTTGTCTCGTCCTTGACTTGACCCCTGACCTCAAAGCCTTTTGTAGTCTTTTCAACTGGAGAGGATGGTCACAGTGCTCAAAGTTCAAAATACTGATATGCTGTATAACACTCAAGGTTTGCTTCTCTGTTTGGCCTGATTGTTGTAACAAATGCGTTGTGACCTTCATTCTGTTAGAAAATACACTTGTTTTTTTTTTTTTTCAGAAGGTGCTCTCAGGTCCATGCTCGGAGGCTATACACAGAGGGTGTGTGTGTGTGTGTGTGTGTGTTGTACCAGTTTGTGAGAAAGTGCTGGAAGGGCCTTACCAATAGCAATATATTGTATTAAAATCTGTCAACTTAAGAGGAAGTTAAAACCCCAAGTGCTTGGACCTGTTGAATGGTACTTACAGACTATTTTGTTTTGATGAACTAAAAAAAGGTTCCATCATGATGTGTCCCTTGTTTTTTCTACCTACTTCCATATGCTCAACAGATCTTAAGGACAGTTTATACATAAATATGAATATCTAGATTTTGATATAATTTTGATTTGTTTAAAATGTGGGGAATGTGTAAAAAGGGTTAAAAGGATATAGGTAAATGTTTTGCACTCTGGGTGGGTTCCATTTACTTCTAGAATTAAATAACTAAGACAGAGTATTCATGTGCATTAGCCTATATTTCAGTTTAATAATGATGGGAGATCTAAACATGAGCATGGGCCTAGTTTGGTTTGGCACCCATGTTACATGCAAACTCAGTCGGCGAAAGTCGAAGCGTGGCCACAGCACGACGGTACCGGCTACTTTACACGGCGGTTAAAAGGTAGCCTATATTTCAATAACCACAGCAAAGGCATTATTTCTGAGTAGAGGGTTTCTGACCAGTCCTGTTCTGGTAACAAGTAAAATGTAAAGTAAATTTGCCAAAATAAATGAAAAGAAAAAGGAGAGCGCGCTGCTCCCGTCATCTGCTCTGTGACCACATGAGCGCCTTCACAGATTATAGTCAGCTGATTCGCACTGAAGTCATATGATGCACAAGTAGGAAGCAGTCTTTTGGGTCGTGGTGCCCAATGCTGCTGTTTATGGCGTGACGTTTTATTTCATGAATTTATGTTGCTAATCGAGTCGCTGTAAGCTACAAATTAACTTTTATGAGCGAGATGATCTCAAGTCTGCTGTCGCCCTGGGGTCGTTGTCCAAATAAGCAATGTTAACAAACCATGATCTTAGGGCAGAAAATAGTAGTGCTGTCCATTTGCATAAACTCCTTTTTAATATCCGTCGTTTTGTGTAGGCACTCAAGAATATGTATTGTTGATGAACAGCGATCTGAGGTAGTGCGGCAGAGTTTGGCTGGGAAATGGATGCTCTGCAATAGTAACAGTTCATTAAACTTACCTGCAGAAGTACCAGGATGCGTTCATACCGCCTTACAGAAGCAGAACTTAATTCAGGTAAGTTAAAGGTATGTCAGTTCACAGTAATAAATGGATGTTTTGCACAGCTGCATCGCTATTTCCTAAAGTGGTTTATTTCGCCACATTTAAAACTGATTATTTATCTTCTATTTCTATACTAACGTGTCAGACAATGCCAAAGTTAAACAATCTCAATCAATTTCATACAGGACCCTTACTATAGGTTCAATGACCTCGACTACAGATGGATTACTTTAGACAACTGGACGTACAGCCTTACGTTCACAGTACCAGAGGCAACCAGGTAGTTATAACAGTGTCCTTACTCTACAAATTGGGTCTAAGTAGACTATAGCTAAACTAACACTTAAAACTAGATGCAATCATCAGTGTTTATAGGGCTTATTTGAGCTTTGTGTTCAGACAGATGAAGAGAGTGGTTTTGCTGTTTGATGGAGTTGACACAGTCTCCACCATCACCCTCAATGGAATCGCTGTTGGCAAAACAGATAACATGTTTCGGTTGTATGTAAGTAGGCCTTGTGTGTTCATGTGCGCATTTGCATGTAGATTTCTGTAACTCCTGTACGGTATGACATAAAAGCGTGACTCTGGTTCATGTTTAAGGAGTTTGAGGTCGGAGGCATCCTGAGGGCAGATGACAATGTTTTAGTGGTGAGCTTTATGTCAGCAGTGACCTACGCAGCACAGAGAGACCAAGCTCACTCTGCGTACAAAGTCCCGCCTGCATGCCCTCCCCCGGTACAGAAAGGAGAGTGCCATGTCAACTTCATTAGAAAGGTGACTGCAACAAACCACCTGAGTCACACTTGCTGAAGTTATGATTGTATACCCATTCTCTGGAGTTTAGGCTTAGTGAAAGTGTGTGTGTGTGTGTGTGTGTGTGTGTGTGTGTGTATCATTGTTTTTGCAGGCCCAAAGCTCTTTCAGCTGGGACTGGGGTCCTTCGTTTCCAACACAGGGCTTGAGGGGTGTTGAGCTGCAAGCTTTTAATTTCATCCGACTGCAGAGTTTTACAGCCAGCACTGTATGGGGTATGGAAAACTAGCCACACTGTTAGTCTGGAACGTCTGTCATGTGCACACACAAACACACACATTCCACACAAACACACAAGGATGCGTCATACACACACAAATATATTCTGATCTGACCACAGCAAAGCAGCAAATTGAAGCATGTAAAAAGTATAGAGTTTTGAAGATGTATACTGTAGAAACCTTGAATAAACTTATTTTTACAATTCTATAGTCACATACAGTATAGTGTTTGGTAATTCACAAGGATTGCTATTCTGTGTGAGTCATGACATCATGGAAACAAACTGTTAAATGAAGTTACTTATGCATTCTGCATAGTTAATGCAATAGATCAGAGTAAATCCAAGCATAGTCCTGCTATACAAGTTTGCTGAAACCTGTCAGCAGGAAGCAAAGCCAAAACATTGTGTACAAGTTAAGTCCATTTATTGTCAATTTCTGGACATACGGGGGACTCAAAATTACTTTTCTAGCTATCCCACAGTGAAGCGTACGGTCGGGAGAGCCAGAGGCCGCTGCGGATGCACGCACCACCTTCTTATGACATTCACCCAGGCACACACACATTCACACACACTCACACATCAGTGGAGGGGGCTACCATGCAAGGCGCCAGCCTTCCACCAGGAGCAATACACAAATAACATTGACTGAATATAGCAAACATGTCACTATCATAGCACTTTCCCAATAAATATTACGAAACTCCTTGTTTTTGTGTTGCAGATTCCTCTCTCAAAGCCTGGAATGTGGAGGTTGAGTTGTTCTTTGATGTAGTAGTGCCAACAGATGGGTATTTTACACTGGTGCTGCCAGAGCTCAAGGTGTTTCAGAAGTTCCAGCTGTCAGTTAAGCCAGACCAAGCCAGGGTGTTCCTCCTCCTTCAGATTCCTTCAGTAAGCCATTTACTCGATCAGAAAAGTGACACAGAGAGGTTATGTTTTTATTTGTGTGTATGAGAAAATCAATGAAAAATCAATGTGTGTGTGTGTATGTGTGTGTGATTCGAACATGTGTCTGTGTATTGAAACAACACATCAGAACAATGATCCTTTTTGTTTGTAGAATGTCTCAGTTGACCTGTGGTGGCCCAATGGTCATGGACAGCAGACTCAATATCTTCTGTTTATGGAGGGCAGAACAGAATCCAGGGTCACTTTTCACATAGAGACAAGGGTGAGGCCCAAGTACTGAAAGGACTGACTTGTGTTTCAGTCTCTTTTAGTTTGGCAGCATCATTCACTTCAGTTTGACTTATGGTCTTGATTAGTTCAGCATAGAGAAATGTATTCCCCTGTGTAATTCCAAATGTGTGTGTGTGTGTGTGTAGGTGGCATTTAGAACAGTGGAGCTTGTTCAGGAGCCTATTCCCTCTTCACCAGGACTGAGCTTCTATTTCCGCGTCAACGGGCGACCAATCTTTTTAAAGGGTTCCAATTGGATACCTGCACATGCCTTTCAGGACCTAGTGACCCCAGATATGTGAGAATCTTGACCCTAACCATTAACTCTGACATCTTCCTTTTAATTATCCCTTTAGTATTAGTATTGAGCTCTGTTGAGCCCAGTCTCTCTCTCTCTCTCTCTCTTTTTCTCTCTTTATCTCTTTCTTAATCTCTCTCTCTCTCTATGTGTTTGTGTCTGTAGGATGAAGAACCTTCTACAGTCTGCTGTAGATGCAAACATGAATGCACTAAGAGTGTGGGGAGGTGGTGTTTATGAACAGGACACATTTTACAACCTGTGTGATGCACTGGGGATCATGGTAATCATTTATACTTCTCTTCAACAAAAAAACGAGAGTTTTAAGTCTCTGAACATGTTTCAGTATTCAATGAGTACAAAAGATGAAATAGGTAGATGGATGGATCGATGGCTAGATTGTTAGTTTTTTAAATGTCTGCCCTGCCTCGTAAGCACACGTCTAACACTTGGACACC
>JAGFZM010000443.1:0-11477 GCA_017657215.1 Limnothrissa miodon | reverse complement strand
ACCCTAGGCAGCGTTTAGAGGCACCCTAGGCCCATCCCCTGCCTTCTGCCCTTGTAATCCCTCCCTCTCTTCTGCTTCTCACAGTCATCATGTTCATCCCAGGAGAAGCTGCACCAGCTGCCCTCCCAGCCCACGGCCGACGAGCTACACTTCCTCACCAAGCACTTCAGCTCCGAGAGCATCACGGACGAGGAGGGACGCCGCTCGCCCGCCATGCGACCGCGCTCACGCAGCCTCAGGTGAGACGCGCTCAACTTCGCCGCCGCCCATGCACTGCCTGCATTGCATCGCGTAGTGCATCGTTTAGCGCCACCGAGTAGACACTATTGCACACAGTTTCAATTACTAGAGGAGCACTAATGCCGAGGGCTGTTTGCTTTTGACATCCTGGGAGAGACACACTTTTTGCACTCACCTTGGTTTTTATCAGCTTCCTGTCTGAGAAAGCACCCCCCCTCACCTAGCCATGCTGTTACGACCCTCTCTTCCACTGTTCTCCTTTTAGGAGAGCTGATGACGGACACAAATGTCAGATTTTCAAATTTTCACTACACTGATAAAAATGACCTTTTAGGACTCACTGAAAGAACAAATGGAGATATGACTGAACAATGGGCTTAGTCAGTAAAGGAAGGAAAAATAACCTCTTTAATTTCTTCCACTCTCATATTCTGCACACACACACAATGGCCAATTATAAACAAAAAAACATTAGCCATTACAAAATATTAATTTATAGACATTAATTTATAGACAACTATAGCTATATCTAAATACTTTGACAATAACCTGAATGAATGAGTATCTTCAGACACTTCTTCCACTGTTTGTTCTGTTGGAGGAAAATGGAAAGAAAGGAATAAATGATAAAATGATGTAGAGAGACGGTCAGACAGTCCACGGCCGTTTGAAGACAGATATGCTTTGCCCTCTGTGTGGCTCTGGTGCTTTGCTCTACAGGGGGTCCACAGGCACAGGGATTAAATCCATAAATATTAGATGAGCGAGGTGTGTGTGTGTGTGTGTGTGTGTGTGTGTATGTGTGTGTTGATGCCCCTTCTTACACCCTCTCACCCTCCACTGGTGCTCCCATATATGATCAATCTTCAAATGGAGAACAAAGGATGCAGGGTAGATATAAAGCATTAGAGGATAGACAAAGGGAAAAACTCAGATACACAGAGAGAGAGGGAGTTCTGTGGGGAAAAGGAAAAGAATGAACTGAGGTCGAGGGGGAGAGAGAGAGAATGAGTTAAGGAAGGAAAGGAAGAGAGAGCATGAATGACAGAATGGGTTAAGGAAGAGGAGAGAGAGGTGGGATAGAGAACAATAACAGAGAAGAAGAGGAAAGGTAGAAAGAGTGAGAGAATGAGTTAAAGAGGGAGTGAGAAAGAGAGAGAATGATTTAAAGAAGGATAAAGAAAGAAAGTGGGTGAAAGAGAATGAGTTAAGAAAGGATGGAAGAGCAAGAGAGAGAGAGGATAGAATGAGTTAAGGAAAGGAAGAGTGAGCAAGTTGGCCATAAAAGCCAGCTAGAGGAGGGGTCTTACGGGGATGAACATGGCAGCTAATTAAGCCAGTGGAAATGGAACAGTTGTATGCTAATTTGATAGCAGCCGTTAGCCAGAGTGATGACTGTGCCGCTCTTGAGATTGAGAGCACTGCAGAGCTCTGTTCCTCATGGGCATCGTGTCTCTCAAATCCCTTTTAAATGAGCTCAGCACGCAAGGCAGCCTCATCCATCACAGCTGCCAGGGCCGCCGCTCAACGATGAGTTCTCCATCACGAACAACCTCTCACCTCAGTCTGGCTGGAGTTGGCCCCCGCCGGAAGGTGCAGGTGAGGCCTTGGAGCTCGCTGAGGGTGGAGGAGGGAGTAGGAACTGAGAGGGCAAGATGGCCGACTGACCAGATGCACGCCGTGCTGAGAGGCAGTGGATTTGAACATGGTTGAGGTGGAGCTTAGTCCGTCTGTTAGTTACCTACACACATACACATTTACACAAACACATTCACAGATTCACACACACACACACACACACACACACACACACCTGCTGTGTGTAATTTTCTGATCTTCTATTGTCTTCCTGCTCTGGCTTTGGATTGTTATATACTGGCAGAATGTGGATTTCACCCACTCACCCTCTGGTTTTCCATTACACATATAATTACTCAACCTGTGTGTGTGTGTGTGTGTGTGTGTGTGTGTGTGTGTGTGTGTGAATGAGAGAGAGAGAGAAGGTATGAGTGGTGGCATGCGATTTTCTGTGTGCGTGGTCAGTTTACCAATCCACGCCTAGGCCACCAAGTCTGTCACGGCCAATTTAACCAGTAATTTCCCCAGCCGCACAGTATTGCAATGCTATGTACGTGAAGGGCACAGCTAGGGCAATATCCATATAGCCCTTTTTATAGCCTCTTTTTTCTTCTCATCTTTTTTCAAGTGTATCTTGAGTCTAGAAATAAGAGCAGCACCTAGCAACTTTGTCTGCCTTTTCCAAGTTGAAAATATTTCAGCTTTTCTGAAAGATGCTGCAACGTTACATTACACTATTGCTACAGTAATCTATTGTAGCTGAAAAAAGGAGAACATGTAGTCAGGAATACCCTCTCCTCCAAATTGTTAAAGTTAGTAAAAAGTAAAAGGTAATAACTAAACTAAAAAGTTGTTTTAATTTAATTTTAACTAATTTAAAATTGTCTGTCAGCAGACTACTTAAAAATATTAGCAAACTAACTACCCCGGTCAATATGTTATCAAACCAGTTGTCATAGAAAACTGAACAGAATATCTTTTTGAGAAAGTGCTAGATGAAGCATTGGATCAAACAATTCCTGGTGTTTTTTTGTCTGCTTGGTCCAGACAATAGATCTGAAACAGACATTTTGGCTAATATAGCCAATTCTAGCACATTCACATTCTATGTTTATTAATGTGCACTGTTCATGTGAAATAAATCATAAAATATAAAGAAAACAATATAAATAAATATAAAAACCACACACCCTCATTTACATCCTCATTCGATGATGTCATTGGGTTCTTTCCCCCCCGATCTCCTGTCAGCGTGTGTGTTTTGGATCAGATGTCCAAAACATATGTTTTTGTTTGTGGCATCTATAGCCATGCATGTTCAGAAGTGCTCCGACCTGAATCAGGCTGAAGCTCACTCTGTGCACTGCGTGACCATACCAGCGTGACTCCAGTTTAATATTCACGGCACACATGGTCATTACAATATGCGGCTCTGAAGCCATTGTGCCATAGTGCTACTGTAGGATTGTTAGCCATTCTACCCAATGGAAATCTTGTGTGTGTATGTGTCTGCCTGTGTAAAGCAAAACTTTTATGCCCCCCTCCCCCCCCACTCCGCATTTTTACCTCAAACCACAATAAAGCTCCCAGTAAGGTCGTTTGTTAAGTTGAGACACTTTTGAGAGACAAGGTCGTTCATTTTATCTCTCTTCACCTGTCATTAAAGCAGGAGGAAATAATTATGTTTTTTCTCATTATCATTTGTCTGATCCCCCACAGTTATTGCTCCACGGGATTGCTGCCCTCATCTCTTCAACTCGCTCTCCACAAGAACTTTATTTAATAAAAGGCTGTAAAAGCCCTAAGCCATTTGTACACACATTCTCACAGACACACACACACATCTTTTTTCCTCTAAGTTTTTAAGTCATAAAATAGCTACCGCTGGACATGAATCAATCACTGTCAGGTGTAACCTTTCCTTGCTGTGCTGCTGGATGGCCTTTTAGGGATTTTTTATTTTATTTTCTGATTTAGATGGCTCTGTGCCACACGATTCTCAACTACTACTTACTCTTGTGAGGCAGTTGTTTGATTTGTGCTCACAGTATGAAATCAAAGGCACACACTCACACGTGTGTGTGTGTGTGTGTGTGTGTCTTCATTGACATGTTGATAAACAGCCCCTGTGGGGTGGATTTGTGTGTCACATTTGGTGTTTTCTCATTCTATTAGGGAGGTTAATTGGCCAGACGGGCTGTCGATGAATGAATGACTTATAGCATTACCTCATCCTCATGGGTCACATGACCAGTTTTCAGCCAATCACAGTGAGGATGAGTCACACAGCCACAGCTGTAGCCCTGATCCGTGACGCCCTGGCCCTAAACATCCTCCACATCTCACACTCAAACACACACTCCTCTGTAGTGACGCTTAAACACACTCTTAAACGTTTACAGAATCAGAACAAATAATGAAATATTGCATAATACCATATAAGAGCAAACATTTAAAAATATTTAAAATGTACTTATATTGTACTGTGCATGTGTATTCACTTAGCATTTTCAAAACAAGGACTCAGGCATATAGTTCTTCTCTTAACATCTTCAAGCAGATACACAGGCATACAATGTTCTTGTAGACTAGTGGCCTTGAAAATGACAGAGACATTCAATGTTCTCTTTAAGATTATCAAACAGGCACAGAGGCAAAAGCTCAAGGATGAGTGACTCCCTCTCATTTTAGATCCTGTTTATTTCTGCAGACTAATTTTGATCTAAATCTCTGTTAGCACTGACATACTCAAATATACTGGTACACACACACACACACACACACACACACACACACACACAGGTGCTGTTCATACAGGTCTGATGGTACTCTGAGGACAAAGACGAGGTCAACAATAGTGTGTGTGTGTGTGTGTGTGTGTGTGTGTGTGTGCGTGCGTGCGTCTGTGTGTTAAATGAGTGTGTGAGTGAATCACAATTCTATCATCCCTCTGAATATAGATTGATGAAGTGTTGTATTTTTGTCATTCACCCCCCCATCCCAACCCCCTGGTCAATGTCCTGCTGTTCCCTTCGAGACCAGAACGCTTATATCGGGCCAAGGTTCAGCCTTCCTACTCCACACATTGTGCTTTTATTAAAGGGATTCTCCGGAGTAAAATACAATTTAGGCAACTAAAGCAGCACCATTTCTGGCAAGGTACTGGTTTGTTCAAATTCATTCTCGACACTCTATCCGACCACATGAAGACCTCGGGATACTTCGGTTTGGATATAGGGACCCTCTACTCATTACCACGTAAGTGTAATGTTGTTTGGAACTGTAGAAGAGGTAGAAATAGCGTTTTGTAGCCGCGGGAATGACATGCCCTGGTTACGTCCAGGCTAACGAGTTTGGGCTCAAAACGGTAAAATGCAACTTTCTCAAAACACATCCGAATGACGTGATTTTGATGCCAACTCAATGTATAAAATGTATATGTCTAAATTGTATTTTACTCCGGAGATTCCCTTGAATTTGTTTTGTTATTCATTCCATCCCTCCATCCATCCATCCATCCATCCCTCCATCCATCCATCCATCCATCCTCTCTGACCTCACCCAGTGTGTGTTAATCTTTTTCAGCCCTGGCCGTTCCCCCATCTCCTTTGACCATGAGATCGTCATGATGAACCATGTTTACAAGGAGAGATTCCCCAAGGTAGGAAGCATTCTAGCCTCCAGCCTTCACATCTGGGCTCATATCTAGTAAAAGAAAAATATACGGAGTCTTTTTATGCAGGATTTTATTTAGCCATTTTCAAATTCTCTCTACTTTACTCTTTACATGAATAATAACAGGGGATTTGAGAAAGATGTCAGAAAGCAGTGAAGAAATTAAAGCTGTTCTAAGCATATTGCTATGAGAAGTTAAGCTACCCATGTCACAGATGTTGTCTCACTGTTATCAGAGAGGAGTAGGAGCTGATTAATATTTGCCAAGGGGGGGTAATCTCAGTTATGTGACATCAGGCTGGAACAGCTAATTGGATTTAATTTTTTTTCTCAATTTAAGACGCTTTAATTAAAGGAATTAATAATTGGTTTCCTGCATCTAGAGATACAAGGAAAATATTAATGTCTACAACATTTAAAAATATGAACGTGGATCTGTGACATTTGACCTTTCACCTCCGTGACTTCTGCAGGCCACCGCTCAGATGGAGGAGCGTCTGGCGGACTTCATGGCCTCCAACGCCCCCGATAAGGTGATGCCACTGGCGGACGGTGTCCTGAGCTTCATCCACCACCAGTTGATTGAGCTGTCCCGTGACTGCCTAGACAAGTCCCGCGAGGGCCTCATCACCTCACGCTACTTCTACGAGCTGCAGGAGAATCTGGAAAAACTGCTCCAGGATGTAAGTGTGTGCGTGTGTCTAGGTTGTGTGATTGTTAAGTTGGCAGGTTTTAGAAAAGCCTAGAAAGTGTGCACGATTTTTGTTGTTTGAGTGTGCATCAGAAGGAGGAAAAATCTGTAACCGCTGGTGAGAGAACAGCAGAAGAATTGCTTGTTATGAAAAGTACTGTTATTTTTAATAGCACTTGAGTACCATAACACAAACCTGTGTGCTCCCCACTGTACCCCTATGCTGCAAGCTGGGAACAGCTACACACCTGCACACCTGCCCTGGCTTCATTATCTGCCCTCATATCAGCTCCAAAGGGAGCATGACTGGATGCTAATGTCCCATTGATCCTCAGAAGTGTTCTCTAACGGGTGCTCATTGGTCCATTCTTGAGTCTGTTTATTACACCATCAATCTCCTGGCTGCCATTGGTCTATTTGTAGGAAGTAGGTAGTCTGGTGTGCTCACTAACACTAACACACTTCAATAACTATAAGTCTTGTATTTCTCTCCAGGGTTTCCACAGGGTTTTAAAAACGTTCGATAATACGTTCAAACGTTCAATAATATTAGAACATTTAAAATGTATTAAATTTAATGAAATAGTAGTGTATTAATATGTCTAAAAATACATTTAATTTAGGTCTTAGATTGGTCTCAGTGTGCAGTCATTTAATTTGAAACAATTTACCTGTGTTTACTCTGGCGCTTTAGTGTCTGAGAGTGCGGTGTAGCCTATGACTTTACTGCAGAAACCCCGTTAGTCCTAGTCTCTCCACATTTCTTCCACAACTTCAAAGATTTTGGTTCTCCAGTCTCTGGGCTTCTTTGTGTGGACTTCACAGGACTTTGCCTTCACTCAGTCGCTCTCTCTCTCTCTCTCTCTCTCTCTCTCTCTCTCTCTCTCTCTCTCTTTTCTCTCTTTTTCTGACAGAAGTTGAATATCTTGTCACGCAGGCGTTAGTCACTAGATGGGCTGCTGATGTGTCTATTAGCTCACTCACAGAGCCAGAGGGCTTTAAACCTTCCCCTAATGGCTCCCAATAGACCCATTCAAAACGCCCAGCCCCTCTCCAAATTGTCTAGGTGTTTGTGTACACAGGATATTGTCATTCTTCTGTGTGTGTATGTGCAGGATATTGTCATTGTTGTGCGTGCATGTGTGTGTGTGAATATGCAGGGTGTTGTTATTGTTGTGTTTGTGTGTGTGTGTGTGTGTGTGTGTGTGTGTGTGACGTCTTTATGTGTCTCTGTGTTTGGACAGGGGAGGGGTTATTTTAATTTCACGCCTCAGTAAACCCTGGTGGTAGTGACGGATGAGTCTCTCAGACAGTGCAGGGAATGAAATGAGAGAGGGGAAGGGGGACTAAAAAGAGGCGGAGACAGGTGGTGTTGCCCTAGTCTAGGGGTACTATAGGCGCGTGTGTGCATGTGTGTGCGCATGCAGAGAGGGGAGGGTTTGCCCCTCAACCAGCAGACCCTCTCTCATGCGCGCACACACACACACACGCACGCACGTACGCTGCCGCAAACAGCCAAGATGACATCACCCAGACGCTGCTAATTGGCTGACGTGTCTGCGGAGTTGCGGGTAGGAGCAGGTGGCGCTGACGATTGCCATATATAAACTCGTGCGGAGCGAAGGAATTCTAAACGGGCGGACTGTTTAAAAAAAAAAAAAAAAAAAAACGAGCGTCCCGAGCGAGGGCCCCGTCTGTGAGAGCATGTCGGGGGTGCGGTGGCAGCGACGACTGGAGGAAGAGGAGCTGGAGTGGAGGGAGTGGAGCGTGGAGCTGGGTTGTCAGGAGGTCGCTCTTGACTTTATCCTCTCAGGGGTCGGAGTTCGCCTCGATCAGCTGGCCCAGTCACCGCATGATTGGAGATTGGTGAGAGACTCTCCCAGTATCAGTGGAAACAGAGAGAGAGAGAGAGATTCACTTTTATGTTTTATGTAGATATACAGTTGATTCTAAGGCCATTTTTTTCTCTCTCTGTCTCTCTTTTTTAATGTATGTGTTTTTCCTTCCAAACAGATATCTGTCTGTCTTTGGAGTCATACTTTTTAAATTTGAGATGGAGGGAGAAATGGATGGAAAGGGGATAGAGGGAGAGAGAGATGGATACAGAGGCTCTTGTGAGGAGAACCGAGGGCATCTATGCAAGTGTCTGTTGCCTGTTTTCTGAAGTGGTGGACCAATCAATTAATTACAGATTTTCCCAGCCCCTTGTAGAAATGAGTTTGTGTTTGGTTCTGTTGGAGATCAACATGCTGGGTTGTTTACACTCTTCCACACTCTGCACTCGTGTTGTTTTTGCCGAGGAGATCTGAGAAGTTGCTCATGTTGGGAGTAGGATTGGTGGGCCTCTTCTCTTTTTTTATTACAGCATACTTTAGTAATAAGGCTGCTTTTAATGATTTATTTTTTTATTGTTAAATGTTATCTAATGCAGGTTTTAAGTAGTGCAGTAGCTCCTTTTAATGGCTGTTATGGTGTAGTCGCCTTTCTTACTGGATTAGTGATGTAGCGTGACCAGGTGGTGGAGTGTGTGGTGGAGTATTTCTGTGCTGGTCCTTGAGGTGAGTGTGTGTGTGTCTGTGTGTGTGTGTGTGTGTGTGTGTGTGTGTGAGGGCAGGTATCAGCATGGGGCCGAACCCCTCAGTGCTTTACTATTAGAAACGCCACAGGAGCTGATCGCACCCCTCGGCCACTCACACTGACGTTAACCTGGCCCGCATGGCGCCAGCCCTCCAGACACACATACAGTAGAAGGGCAGCGGGGGAACTGAGTGCAGACTCAACACACACACACTGGCTATAAAACTCGACATAAGGTAATTGGGTAAGGTGAGAGTTCAAACCCTCTGGCTCAGCACACACACACACACACACATACACACAGACACACACACACATTGGCTGTACAACTCGGTGTGAGGTAATAGGCTAAGGTGAGAGTTCATACCCTCTGGCCAACTGTTCCTCATAGAGCGGACTCAAACAATGCTTTGAGGATGTGCATTTTTCTCATAAATTTTTCATTCATCTCTCGTTGCGAATCAATTGACTGCTTACCTGTTCATTCACTAGGTAGGCTAACTGCTCGTTGTTTTTCTGCTTCGCTGTCAGTTCCTATTATATCATATATTTCAGTGTATTTGTGATGGTCTTGTGTTTCCATCCTTTTTTTGATGAGTTCTAAATTATTCAGACCTGATGAGGAAGCCCCTGGGGCTGGGCTGTCATTCATACATGTCTCTATTACAGAGGAAACCCCAATTTCCCCGAGCCTGGTTATTAACCATTTGTCTATTACAATCTCTCTCGCTCTCTCGCTCTCTCGCTCTCTCGCTCTCTCTCTCTCTCTCTCTCGCTGTCTTTCTGTCTCTCTCTCTTCCTCTCTCTGACTCACTTTCTCTTTTTTTTCTCTGTCTCTTCCTCTCTCTCTCTTTCTCTCTTTCTCTCTCTGTCTTTCTTTTCCCCTTTTTCTCTTCCCCCATCACCCTCTCTTAATCACTTTCTGAGGGTGTTAATGTTAAAGATCAGGCTCTTTGAAATCCATGCATTTTTAATAGATGGCATGTACTGGCTTGGCTGCTTCTTCCTCTTTGAGAAACAACATGGAAGTATTGCTGTGGTGCTGTCTACTGGCTAGATATAAGCTATTAGATGTAGTTATTATATGTAGATATTAGAAAAATTCAATACTTAGATTAGATATTAGACGAACATAGAAAATGCTGTTAACTGGCTAGATATTATATACCAGATTAAATATTAGATAAACGTAGGACACGCTGTTAATTGGCTAGATATTAGATACGAGATTAGATATTAGACGAATGTAGGACACGCTGTTAACTGGCTAGATATTAGATACTAGATTAGAAATTAGACGAACTTAGGACATACTGAAATATTAGATCATTTAGATAGACACTATAGTAGATGATCGTATGACATGCTGTCTACTGGCTAGATATTTGATACTTTAGAGATAGAAATTAGACAAACGTGGGACGTTAAGTTTGTTGTATTACACAGGACTACAGTAAATATAATGGGGATTTATACAAGAAAGTAATGGAAATAAATTTCAGGCTGGACTTGAAAAATTTTATCAGCAAAGCACTCAGTAGTCAGAGGGATGTAACTCTACAGCCATTATGTAGCCTAGTTCTTTCACTCCTAATGTAATTCACTAAATATCCTGTACATACCGCTTTTAGCACTTGTTGTGTATAATGTGCGTGTCAGATACAGGCTGAAGTGGCAGTGCAGCACAGAACAGCCAGCGTGGCCTTTGAGCAGAGCTACAGTATGCGTAATGCATCACTGTCTTTCCTAGTCTTATCACTAGTTCTGCTGCTGTGGAAACACCGGTCAGTAAGGGTTATCGTCCTACTAAGGTGCCTAAATAGGAATCGGGTGTATTGTGAAGAGGACGCTTCTTTGTTTATTAATGGTACTTTCATAGATTACAATTTTCACATCTACCTAAATAGCAATTGCTATTGACATTGCTGATTGCAAATTTACAGAAGAATGAAAAAAGATGGCGTTCTCATTTTATCAACACAATCCACGCAGTTGTTATTACAGTGATTTAAAATAGACATTGGTTTTTAAACGTCTTTGTGTGCAGAGATTTTTATTTTATTTTATTTATTTATTTATTTATTTATTTTTCCCAAAGTTTTTTTTTAAAGGTCTATTTTAGATCTATTTTAACCCCAAACTTGTTGATCATAGTTAGCAGAACACTTCAGCAAGGTTTAGTTTGTTTACATGTATGTTGTCAGTTCATCCTGGGATATACAAGATGGGTCCTAAGAATTGTATTTAACCATTGTGGGAAAGTTTGCCAATTTCAGTAAATCAATGTTTCAAATTTTACTTTGAATTACTGAAATTATCAATTTTTTTCCAAATATTCAGATTTTTTTTGGACCTACCTGTATAAAGTAAGCAATAAAAGTGTATAAACTAAAATGTATAAAGTATAAACTCTCCCTCTTTTTGTTCTTCCTTTCCTACCTTTCTTTTTTTCCTTTCTATCTTTTTTCCTTTTTTTCTTTCCGTTTTATTTTCTCTTTCTTTCTCTCCTCCTCTTCCTCTCTCTGACGTTTGTTTCAGGCACACGAGAGGTCCGAGAGTGTGGAGGTGACGTTTGTCACTCAGATGGTGAAGAAGCTCATGATTGTGATTGCCAGGCCTGCGCGCTTGCTGGAATGTCTGGTGAGTGTCCCTCTCTACACAGCTCTGTCTGATTAGGGAGGTGTGAGATCACACGCACACACACACACACACACAC
>JAGFZM010000442.1:15444-27100 GCA_017657215.1 Limnothrissa miodon | reverse complement strand
TCTATCTAGTACACAGTTAAATGTCTTTTTAATCTATAAACTCACTTAGAGTAGCGCTGCAGTGAATCTCACATCTAAATAAACGGTAAACAATAAATCACCTGAAATAGTGCATTACGACCCTCCTGTGAAATGCGCTGAAACGAGCTGTGCATTTCCCCTCACCCTGACCGACACCAGCGACATGGACAGGAGAGAGTCCCACAGCACCAGCATCGCTAGAAATGAGAAATAACATTTCAAATATCCTATGAATTCATTTATGTGAGATAGGAAAACATTTTAATGTCTTGTTAAAAAAAATCAGCGTCTGCGTGGGGGTGACAGGGAAGGGGTGGGGGAGAAGCCGTAAACATGCAGGGCAGGTGTTGACGATGCAAATGAAACGGACGACAGATGGTGAGCTTCGCGATCGCTCACTGCGCAGATAATGGATGAAGGTAATCAAATTCCTCTGCGGGTTTGTGACTTTCCTTAGAACTTTCTCATCAATGGCGGGATCAAACACTGCGGCACTGCTTGCCCGTCCCACTAAAAATATAAATGAATAAAATATACACCTGTTTTTACTGGTTTTGTAGTTGTAGCTGTAGTATAAAAGCAAACATCAAAATGCAGCACATTTCATGTGATGGCTTTGCTGAGAAACTAAGTAAGCTATTAGAAGTTAGAAGTTTGTTGGTGGGGCATTAAACGCTTATAGCTGTTGCTCCTCTGCCTGTGTGGTGGATTTCAGAAAGACGTTTGATCGAGTGGTATGGGCCATGTTTGTAGACATGCGGTACCCGCCCCAGGCATAGCGACAGACAGCACACATGCACTCACACATTCACTACTCTATATTTATTGTGTGTGTATTGGGTGTGTGCATGTTAATGCGTACAAACAAACACACACACACATACACACACACACTTTCCATAGTAAGAATAAGAGAACATTGTTAACCCTCCAGGGCTTCCCATTTTTGATGGTACCCATCACATTCAGCATAGTCTCTTCTTCTTCTTCTTCTCCTCACTCTTCCTGTTATTGTCCCTCATCAGGAAATATTGATTCCTTGTCATGCCTTATGATTTCACCCAGTCTGCTAAAACTACTCCCACTGTCTTCCTTTTCCTGCCTTGCCTGTCTTGGCTGACTGTGTCTATAACTGCAGAGAAACGCCAGTCCACCTTACACCGCAGATACGCCAAGGGAAATACCTGCCCTCCGGTAACAGGCTTGCCAAGAGAGACTGTGTCAGGAATTTCAAGATGGTCGATCAGTGGGTGCAATCACACTGCTTTTATTTACTCCCCCTCACAGTAAGGAAAGGAAAGGATTGTTTTTTTTTTTTTGGTAGCATAAGACACCGTTTTAACAAAGCAAGCCATTTCACAGGTTTTCTCTTTTGCACATATTTTCCATTTTCCAAATGGATGTGTTAATTGTGCCTCACACCATCTCAGGGCAAGGTGGCATATTGGAAACAGGAGGTGTAAACCTCATTCACATTTCTGTTGTGATTGCAGTGTTTCCAATCATTTTTTTTTAATATACATAAATCTGTAAAAAAAAAAGTTTTTTGCTAGGTAATCAGATTTAAATACTTCCTAAAGGGTGTGGGAGGGAAAGTACTGTATTTACTAAAAATAGATACCATTTGTTCCCCCATTCACTTTTAGTGACCACGATTACTTGTAAATGATGGTAATCTGGCAGCAAAGTATGTGGAGGATCCATGTATCTCTCCGCTGTCAGTGATGAACTTTCCCACAGGAAATTTCCAAACGAGTCATACTCTCATACAATTTCTCTCTCTCTCTCTCTCTCTCTCACTCACACACTCACCCATACACACACTCTCTCGCTCTCTCTCTCACACACACACACACAGACACATACACATACCCACACACAGACACACACCCTTACTACTATGCAGCAGTAAGAGAGTAATGGCGTCCATTTGCAGCTGATGGAACGCTGCTATCCCCGGGCATGGCTGCCAAGCTGCCAGTCTGTGCCGTCACACCTTACTGCCTTTAAAGATTACCCTGCAGAGACCATAGCGGAGTGGGGGGCTTTTTTCCCCCCTATCCACCCCCCAATACCCCCACCTCTCTTACTCTACACCATGCCAGCCTGAGAGAGTTTTACGAGCCAGGCACAGTGCCAACACATGCCCACAGAAGAAGGAGGAGGGGTGTGTGTGTGTGTGTGTGTGTGTGTGTGTGTGTTTCAGATGTGAGATGGGTAGGAAATGCAGACTGGGTGCCGCCCTCTGAAAGCATGCTCTACTCTATGATACTAGACATGGCACTGGGTCCACTCACACAGTTTGGCAAAAGCTAAAATAAAAAACCTCCAGACTCGTCAGAGTGATGTAATCTGGGAACTATCAGTACGATTCCCATCCAGTTTTTTTCCATTACACACATGCTGCATAATCATGGAATCACGACACATGAAATGAAGTTAGAAAAACAATGAAATGAAGTTAGAAAAACAAACTGTTTTGTTCCAGTCAGCCTCAATCCTCAGCAAATCTCTGCAGGGGCAAAGCATCAAATTCTGGGTCCTACTGTATACTTCCATTAAATCTTTAAATTATATTAATATTTAAAGGAAAATAAACTCCTTAAGGGCCTTGGTAACTCGCCCCCCCCCCCTTTTCCCCCCAACTACGACGCCCCTAAATGTTGGTTCAGAATCTGTGTACGTGGAGTGGACGCGCGGCACCGTTTACTATGTGTCGGTGCTGTACCTGGACAGGTAGAGTAATCAATTCATCGGGCTTACATGTGATGTATGCGCCCGCACATGCCTGGTCTCTTTCCTTTTCCCTCCCTAATCCTCACAAATGGCGCTGGGCGCTGGGACGTAAATCAGAAGGTTATTACTCCGAAGCGTTCATCAAGCCACGCTGGAGAGACTTCAATGGCCGTGATGAATATGCATGGAAATTTGTTAATTAAGTTAATTATTCTGCTGAAAATTCATTTGTCTTTCCAAGGACATCTCAGCAATGATTCTAACATGTTTCTACCATTAGTCATGCACTGTGCCATTTAAAATTTCCCTGGTCCACTTCTTAAATAAAGTTTCACCCACCAGGACATTGTGTGTGTGTGTGTATGCATGCGTCCATGCATTTGTGCGAGCTTGAGTGCTCTGTGTATAGACAGCGTATAGGCACTTTTAAAAGTTCTGCATTATTAGATTGTCCCCATCAACAGTCTCCTAATCTAAAATGAAACAAACCAGACAGCCAGCTGGTGTCCAGCATGAACATCACATTACATGACAACTTTTTCTGCAGAACCAAAATGAAACCGCACAGGCAAACACACTTCTTGAGGTTAATCAGAGCCTGGCGCATCCTAATCACACACACACACACACACTCACTCACACTTACACACACTTACACACACACACTCACACTTATACACACACAAACACATACACACACACACACAGACACACACGCACACACACAGTAGTAGACACCAGGAAATGCAGAGAGACAGAGCTGTAAGACTGTTATGAAAACTCAGAGGTGAACAGATGTGGATCAGCTGCAATTAAATCTACAGCCGGCTCATTAATTATGCTGTATACCTGGACTTTGCGCTCCTACTTACTGTAAATTCAGATGAAAGAGACATAAAATTCTAATCCTGTCGCACTTTGAAAGTTTTATTTATTTATTTTTTGTGCTTGGATTGATTTATTGAAATTTGACAAAACCTGCTTGTAAAACTCTTTTGCCTATTTTTACACTTTTTCATCATGGTGGAAGAGTCACTGTCCATAAAGGTGTTTCAGTTACTTGTGAATTATCAAGTAACTTATATGAATTATCATAATCTTTGTCTTCTTCTGTCTCCTGAATAACCTAGGATTACAGTAATACTTAAACTGGCAGTCTTTTGGTCACAGCAAGTCAACGTCCACTGAGACGTGTAACATTCATGTCACTCACGCCCCCTAGTGGTTATTCTTGACATCGCATTCCAACCTGAATCATCCTTGCTATATACATCCATGGCTGCTCTCTCAAATTCAGAAAAAGACAAACCAATAGATCAAAATGAAACAATTCTGGCAGTTTTTCTCTCCAAAGAAAAAAATCTTTATTAAAATGAGAATGGAAAAGTCTGAGAATTTCAAAAGAAACTACAAGGTAAGTTAGCAACAGAATCTTTCCTAGTAAGCACACAGCCTGTGAAAAGATAGATAGATAGATAGATAGATAGATACAGTAGATAGAGAGATAGAGAGAGAGAGAGAGCAAAAATGAGAGAAAGAGGGTGTGTGTGTGAGTGAGAGAAAGAGAGAGAGAGAAAGAGTGTATGTGTGTGTGTGTGTGTGTGTGTGTGTGTGAGAGAGAGAGAGAAAGAGGGAGAGAGAGAGAGAGAGAGAGAGAGAGAGAGAGAGAAGGAAATGTGTGAGAGAAGAGTGGTCAAAGAAGTCTGACGAGGAGCAATGGAGCTGAAAACAACAGCTGTTTGCCTCCTGGCAAAAACATGCTATTGCGCTTTTGCCAAGGAGGCACAAAGACAGTAAAGGAGAAAGTCTTTTTGGGAAGTAGCCGACAGATGCAGAATTCTAGTTTATATGACACGCTTCTCCAATCCACGCCCCCCCACAACAACCTCACCCCACCCCACCCCACCACCCGAATCCCATCCAAACAAAATCAAGCAAAAACAAAACACAAAAAATACCAGTGTCATCAGAGATACCAGCGGTGTACTGTACCGTAGGCCACCCATTCCCCAGACCATATTTTGTCATTACACATCCCCTTCCACACTGATGTTCCAATCATGTTCCTATCAGTTGATGCTTAAATGCCACAGACAAGCCAGTTATGGAATCAGTCTGCGTTTGAGCCAGGATAGCTACTGGCTTTTAGAATTAGAATCAGAATCAGACGCTGCCTGAGTTAAGATTATACTGACTTTTAGAATTAGAATCAGACGCTGTGTGAGCCGGGATAGCTACTGGCTTGTAGACTGCCAAGCTATTTCTGAAACAGAATCAGGAACAACACATGTAAAAAGGTTAGATAGCCTAAATAGATGGGACTATATCTTGGGATTATTATGGGACTTCTATGATGCAATATCACTGTAACACATGAATTTTATGATGTGGGTCTACATCCTGGGATTATTATGATGCTATGGTTATCCTGTGTCAAGACCTAATTAATACCATCTGCGAGACTGAAAATGTGCAACCTTGCATGACTCTAGGCAGGTGGGTTAGCCCCTTGAGCCGTGGACCTGCCCAACGATTCTTCCTAAACCACAACAAGATGAAAAAATAATAGTTTTTCCTTGCCCCTGTTGCTCATTGGTGCTCTTTGCTGTGAAGTGCTATGAGACATGGCTTTTGTATAATGCACTGCACAAATAAAATTGAATTGAATAGTGTCTATGTCGAGTATGTATTTTCAAAGGTAATACCCACACAGGCTACATGTGGACCTGTTCTGACAAAGTGCTGCCTTCTCTATTTCCCCAAACACCCTTTGATAGACAGACAGGCAGACTCACACTAAGTCTGTGGCAGGGACTGCATGCGCTTAGTGTTTTTCCTCAGGAGGTCGCTCACTGTCACTGTTTTTGTGCGCGGAAGGCCTGCATGCAAGGGAGCATGTGTGTGTTTGGGCGCGGTAGCTTGGCAACTGGTCTCTGATTGTTCTGCCCTTGGCATTCAGCAGAGTGTGTAAGATGTTTTAGTTAATTAAGTTTAATGTGTCCAGAGAGAATTATGTGAGCGCCACTCACAACCTGCTGGCACTTATATGCTCTCACTATACCCTCTGCTTTCTATGCCTCTCTCTCTCTCTCTCTCTCTCTCTCTCTCTCTCTCTCTCTCTCTCTCTCTCTCTCTCTCTCTCTTTCTGCTTCACTTTGTTGTCTTTCCTATGCCCCCATCCCTTAACTCCTGTGGCTAATCTCAGATTACCATTACAAGACACACGATGCAGGAATTTCAGCAAGGATATCAAGCATGATTTATTCCTCTCAGTGGATCATAGTGGCTAGAATATAAGTCTTTGATAGCATGAAGGCATTAAAAAGTTACCAAGGCCTTATGAAAATATAGTGTTTCATCATCATTCATAAGTCCAGTGGCCTATGCCATAAATCATTAACCATGGAGAGGGAGTGATAAGAAGAACAGGTAAATCAGATTTAAACCAAAATCTAAAAAATATTCTCTTACTGCGATTGTGCATGTCCAGTTGTGTAGACACAGTTTTCTGATTGATGAAGACACATTCAGACTACAGGATTTGGTGAATACTATAGTCCACTGTCCATTCATTCATCTATCTTAACTAAAACTCAGTGCGCCACCTGCTGGCGAGGAACAAATACTGATGAAACAAACTCTATACCAAAGATCTTGGATAGAACTTGGATACTGTCTTAGTGACTTTCAACTTTAGTCGGGCCAGTCACAGAGCTCAATCCTTACTTGTACATGCCATATCTAGTGTTGGGCAGTAGCACAGAGATTATTGGGTAGAATACAGAGATTATTATTACAAATTTTGGAACTCAATAAAGCACACACATACACATACTATGCTTCCATTCATTCTATCCTGGGCAAAGAATAATTTTTAAATAATTTGAAACGTTTTACCTATAAAGTACAATTACTATTAGTAATGTAAAAAGTAAAAGACAAGTTGCTTGCTATTGTTTAGTTTTTGGATCGACTTTTTAGTTTGTGTGTTCATTGTAATGTGTGTATTTCACCAAATCACAATTGGGTTAAATGCAGAACCAACATTTCCCTCACAGGACAAAAAAAGTATAGTCATACTCATAATAAAGACCTACAGTATACTATAGGGCAAGCCTTTATGCCTCAATTGGCAGACCACGGGCCACATGCGGCCCAGGCGTGGCCCACATGCGGCACAGACGACACTCAAGCCATAAAAGTCAAACACCATTCACAAACATCCATCTTACATATTGCATATAAATTGCATGCATTCTAAATCTTTTTGAGTATTCAATGTTGTGAATGTAAAAGGTATAAAAAATAGAATTAGAGTTAAAATTATAATTACAGTTTGTGCCAAAAACTTGTTAATGCCAGCTGAAAATGTGTGGTCCAACTTAAGATCTTGGTTTTGAAATGAGGCCCAAATGAAATTTTAATTCAGTAGCCCAGCTGTAGGGGACATGTTTTGTGCAAACAGGAAGGGTGCCATAATAAACCCCCTGCATAGAAGTTGAAACTCCTGATGAACCCCCTGCATAGAAGTTTGCTGAAACTCTGTCTGTAGAACAGGAAACAAAAGCTGCAATTGTCCAGTAAGGATTTTTTTTCGTCCAAAGGCACTTAAAAAGCTTTTTGAAACCAATTTATTTAAGTCTATCCACATTCAAGCAGTGTACACAGCTGTGTCAATATCGGATGACCCCTGGCTGGTTAGAGCCATCTGCAGTAGTAACTCTCAGTCAGGACCATTCTTTTTCTGAAGTTGGCTCAGTGTGCGCACACTGTTAGATGTGGGTTTGTCTAGAGGCTGAATGTAGAGTTGCATGGAGCTGTGAAGGTTACTGTATGATTGAGAGTATAATGGAACAAGCAATTTACTTTTATTTGTTCATTGCTGTCTCTAGATTAACATCCAAGTCACTGTGGAGGCGCTTATTTAACTTCTCTTTAAACTGGTTTGAAATATTAAGGGTTTCATGTGAAGTTGGGTTTGGACTGAACTAAAATTCATACTGCAGTATTTAAGAAATAGAAGGTAGTAAGGCAGAATATATTGAACCATATTTCACACATAAGGAACTGAGCAAAACTCAGTTTTGTATGAAAAGAGAAGAAAAAAAGTAAAATAATTTTCTTCAAAGATGAATGATTGATTGATCTTTTGATCATTTCGATTATTTCTTTTTGAGGTATTAGTCCAATTTCCGCTGTTGGTTTGTATACCACAGTGATGCCACTTCCCCTTGAGCTCGGCACTCTCAATTGGTTGCTAAACATCAAGGTGTCCTGAGAATTGATTCATCTGCTCCAGCATTAGGGTGCTTTGAGCCTGAGGTCAGTCTAGTACCTTCACTTGATGAATTCAGCACTTTGGCAAAGTACTATAAAAAACTTCATATTACACTATAACAACATTATGTAGATACACAAAAATACATGATGTAAGTACAACACTAGTACATGACATAACATGTTGTTACACTGGTTGTACCACTGTACCTAATTAGGTAGATACACTGTAACAGTGTACCCTTAAAATAAAGTGTTACTATAAAGGGATATATTTAATCAAAGTATAAATCGGTATTTCTGACTATTCTTTGACTAGTTAGTAGTCTTTCTGAGAGAAAAGTTAGTGGCAGAAAAGCCTGTCTAACTCAGAGTGTGTGAGGAACTGAAATTAAAAGCCGAATGTGTTCCTATTTACATAGCACAGAAAAATTCCAGAATATGTCTGCTTTTTCGTGATCCATTATTAAAAAAGATGATGCAACTTTTGGTTCAATAACTGTCTGTTCATAGCAAACTATATTCTTGAATATTTCTCACTGCCACTGTAAATGACAAAGTTAAGGTAAAATAATGACACAGAGGGTGTCTGAAGTGACTGAATGTAGTTATTTTCTTTTTTGTATCCTAATAATTATACATGTAATGTAATGTGCCAGAAATGCAAAAGGTTCTGGGATAGCAATGATTGTTGCCATGTAAATACTGCCGTTGTTAAGGTATGCTCTCTTTTCAAATGTAAACCAGGTTTGCTGCTGGATTGATTAAAGCACAGAACCATGGAAATGAGTAAGCCACTTAAAAGTTATGGAATAAATTCATGCCAAAAATTTTGTACCTGTAAAAAGATTTTGTGTAACAGAGTTTTGTAGTTGTATAAAACAATCTGTGGCTTGTGTAAGTAAATTCTGTACTGTAAAAAGTATTTTGTGCATGTGTGAAAAAAAGTGTCTGTAGTTATGTTTTGCATATGTGTAGGGCAGTTTTGCTGCTGTGAAATTAATTTGTGTGTGTATGCATAAAGAAATTGGAAGAAGTGCGCCATCCATGTTGAAGTTGCAAAACTGTTTTACAGGTTACAAAACATTTTTACAACTACGAATTTTGGCACTGTTGTGGTCGTTTCTGAAGAGTCAATGACAAATTTAGGCAAGGTTTTAGAAGAACAAATAAGCACATTGCATAGCCTACTGACTATCCCATCAGCAATGCATGCTGAGATAAAAAAAAAAAAGGGGTGTGATAGGGTAATGAGACAAGAATGAGTTAGTAACTTGAATTTGCTATCAGCCTGTTTCAATATCTCAGTACTTTCCACCTCCTTCACATATTGAGGAGGATAGCCCAATTTGGTCATGTAGACACTTCTTCAGTAGGCCCACCAGGTGTTATCCAATTGCTTTTAACCTATCTATAGCTGACTAGCTAGTATCAGACCATCCTCGACATAAAGTGAAACAGGTGGAAAGAACTGTGATGTAAAAACACAGTAGGGCTAATTGTCTTCTGTTTTACTTTTATTAAAAGTACTATTACTATTATAAAAAGACTAAAATAAATGGATACAAAGAAGTGAAACCATTGGAGACTGCTGTTAATGTTGCCGTGTTTTTTTTAGCATTGCTGTACTAGCAACAGGAGCATTGGGATTAGCAGTATTAGTCACTGGACACATAGGGTATACTGGGTTTTTCTTTTCTATTGTTGATAGCTTTCTGACAATCTTCAGTGGAATTTGACTATAAATGTGTACATTTACTGGATATGTGGATTAAAATAGAGGCGGGGAAACTTTTAACCTCTCTCTACCGGAAGGAGACAGATCATAATACACTCCTCCTGGCTAGCTGCTCACACCCTAAGACTGAAATATGGCCTCCCAAAAAGCCAGTTTTACAGACTGAGACGTATTTGTCATTCTACTGAGGACTTTATTGAGAATGCTAAAGATATGACACAAAGCTTTGTGGCAAGGGGATATCCCTCAGCTTGCATTGAGGAAGCATACAATACAGCTCTATCTACATCTCGAGCTGACCTATTAAAAAAGAGTGTGAAAAGGGTCAAGAAATTTTCTGTTTCATGTATCATAACCTATAGTCCATCTGCCCATATGATTAAAACTATTGAAAAGAAATTGGCCTCTAATCAAAGATGACCCCTCCCTTCAAGATAAATTCAAGGAGCCACCCTTATTTGTGTTTAGATGGGGCCCTAATCTCCGTAATAAGGTAGTGAAGGCTTGTATACACACAGAACATAAGCAAAGCCTCTTGGCACCACTTAAAGATGGAAACTACCCATGTGGTAATTGTGCTCAATGCAACAATACACATAAGACGAGTGATTTTAGACACCCTAGGACAGGTAAGAGTTTTTTCTGTGAAGGGTTTCATTACATGCAACACTAAAAATGTTATTTACTTATTAAAGTGTCCATATGACAAGGTGTATGTGGGAAAAACCACGAGATGCTTAAAACAAAGGATTAGCGAACACAAAAGCTCAATTAGACGAGCTGGCCCTCACTATCCGGTAGCCTGTCATTTCACTGAACATTCTCATACTGTCTCCTCCCTTCGTTTTCAGGGTAAGTTACCCAGAGGGGGGGATATTAATAAGAAATTGTGCCAAAGGGAATTGTAAATGTTGACTTTGATATGGGTGTGCTACTGTAATACAGTTATGGATTAAATGAATTGCATTGTATGATGACTAAATGTTTGATGTTGATGCATCTCTATATTCCTGGTTGTATCAAACTCTGTTTGTTTTGTTTGTTGATAGTGTTTTTGATATTGTTTATTACAATTGTACACTTGAGGTGGATATTGTTCATTTATTTTCACCTCATTTATTTAATGTATGCCACTGACATGTATTGGACTACAAAGATGTCTACTGAACTACAAATCCCAAGAATTCATGAGTAACCTCAGACAGGTGTGTGTCTTTAGGTGATTACACTAATTGAACCTTAGATACTAAATGAACTGCCCTGTATGTGGTGTGCAATGCCCTGATGAAGGTAAAACACCCTTTGCATGGATCTAAATGTGCAGAGATTTCGTTTTTAGATATTTTAGAGGCTTTTCTGGCACCTTAGTCTTTGAGAGTGCGGTGTACTACTTTCGATTTGTTAGCTTTGTGACCATAAAATATTTTTTTGAATACACATATGTTTTTTTGAATACACAAGCTTGTTTTATTTTTTGGTGACTACATATCATTTGTCCCTGATTTGTTATCTTCCAAACCATAACTACTTACAGAAGTAAAATACAAAAAGCAATGACAGCAAAATAATTACGCCTTCAAAAAAAAAAAATCTGAGTTTGAATAATGTTATGGTATGCATCAGACCTGCTGCCACCTTGTGCATTAAAAGTTTACTTGAACACCGAATGTCCGTTTGAGTCACATATTTTTGTTAATATTTGACATTTACTGAGCAAAGGTATTGTCACTCAGTAAATTATGCATTTCACTAAGTGAGTTAGAAAACAAAGTTAAGCATGCAAACTGCTTAACGTAGAAAGTTCATTTAACCTGCGTTTCAAAGCTGTTGATGGTAAGTGTGCTATGACTTTTCTAAATTCTGACTTTTATACTTTTTAAAGTA
>JAGFZM010000442.1:0-10444 GCA_017657215.1 Limnothrissa miodon | reverse complement strand
ATATATAAATGGAAATTACCAAGTTTACCGGAACACTACAATTTATTCATGGAGGTAATTACCATCGTTTTACATTATATTTTTAAAATAAAAAATATATTTTTAATAAAAGACGAAGATAAATAGAAGATAAATCCTACACATAGAGGCTTTAAGTAAAAAAGTGCAAGTAGGCTTAGGGCATTATACTTAGGTACTTGCACTTTTTTACTAAACATTACCTTATTGTTTAGAACTTTTTTTTTTTGTGCATCTGCACTTTATTGTTGTCGACGTCTACGCATGGGACAAGTGTGTTACTGTACTGTACTGGTACTGTTACTGTATAGCGAATGTGAATGAGATGTATCTGTGGGATGCTATTGATTGTTACTGTATAGCGAATGTGAATGAGATATATCTGTGGGGTGCTATTGATTTTGTTGTTCTTTATGTTTCCAGTATCACCACTACAGTTTTTGTACTGTACCATTTGAAATCAAAACTGTTCTAGCATAGGTGTCCGGTTAAAGGTAGGGTCTACGATTTTTGGAGCATGCACTTTTTAACATATTTTTTGAAATACTCTTCACACCCCCATTGCAACCAATTAATTAAATGTTTTCACACAAAAATTAAAAGTTTTAGTGGCCTCTAGAACGAACAATCCAGGAAAAACACTATCCAGTCATAATGAATTGATATTCTGACGCATCTATCAAACTGCAATCTGCTGCTCTCTCCCCCTCTGCGCGTACCCTTCTTCGTGAACAAATCGTTGTACACTGAGGGGAGGTATTTGGTTTGAGGCTCAAGTGATTTTCAGAATTGTAGTCCCTTTAACATTCTATGGGTTTTCTGAGTGCTACAACGTAACAACTGCTATAGACCTAGGAGGTAATTTAGGCTACTGTGGAGCAAGCGATACAGATTCAGTGCCTAGTCAATTGTTTTTATTTTATTTTATTTTCCAAGGACAAAAAAGTTTGTGTTCTTTTCTTTAAATGTAGGCTAAAATTCCGGAGAAGTTAGTCCACCTATCTTATTTGACTTTTTTTTTTGTTATATTGTTATTTTTACGAAAACCCTGAAGCTATCAGTCTACCAGATAAAGATCCTAAAATAATATCACTTCTCTATGTGCATTATTTCCCACCAACATAGTATATATGCTAACAATGCTAACATTGGATTTTAAAGTATAAAAGTTAGAAAGTTGAAAAAATAATTAGCACACATTATGCATTAATGCATTGAAATTGCAGTATTCTTTTGCAAGGATTTTATTGTAAGTTGCAGTAAGGACTGTAGAACATAGACAGAGTCAAAGTGGCAGAAGACAAGTACTGATTCTCATAATAGTTTATAACGCATAGATCAAAAAGTACAAACGTTGAAAATTACATAGCACTCACTTTGCATTTATGCATTAACATAACATTTACATAACATTAACATAACATTTATGCACAACCAGCCTCACCTGCTGCCTCCTGAAGCAACACCAAGACACATATGTTGATTGCCTTCATTCATGGCATTTATGGTTAGCATGCAAGTATGCTAGAAACTGTGGGTTTAAATCCTGGCTTCCACCGTTGAGCCCTTGAGCAAGGCACTTAAACCTAAGTTGCTTTAGAGGAGACTGCCCTGAAGTAATTGATGACTAACAATGTAATGAGCTTTGGATAAAGCTAAATGCATATGTATGTGGTGAAAAAGGTGAAAAATAGCACACATAAGTTTAAAGTAAGGACTGTAGAACATAGACACAGTGGTAGAACTCAAGTCATGTCAAGAGGACTCATTATTGTATAATAATGTTAATAATATTAATAACAATAATAATAATAATAATAATAATAATAGTAATATAAGAAGAGGAAGAGAAGAACAATAGTTTGCATTTGCATTCAAACTAATAACAAAATATTTAAATGTGATTACCATATACAGTGTCAATAAAGTGTAATTAGAGTAGGGGGGGGTGATTATTACCACTTTTATATTTCACTGTATTTGAATTAACCACACACAACAATAACAACTTCAAACACCCAAATATGACTCAATTTTATTTTAAAAGCAAAGTGGCAGAGAATATTAGACTGCATTTCTTTGGGATGGAGCTTGTTCCATCAGCGTCATCTCCACACACGTTGTACTTTTGTGTCTTTTGTCTGCTTTGGCAGCTTTGTGATTTATGCTGATTGAGTTTGCCGAACAACAGACGAGTCGGCAGAACAGTTTCCTGAACCTCGGCCTGAGCGTGTAAAGCAGCGGGTTCACACAGCAGTGCGAATAAGCAAGGATCCGAGTAATGACATATGCCAGGTGCATGCGTTTCTCTGTTTCGCACGCTGACAGATCAAGAACCATGAACAGGTACAAGACTACATTGTAGGGTCCCCAGCAAGTGAAGAAAGCAGTGACGATACTGAAGAGCAGAACAAGCAACCTGTGTCTGCCTCGCATGCTTGGGCCAGAGATCACTTTCCTCAGAATACAGCTGTAGCAGAACACAATGACAACCAGGGGAAGTAAAAAGAGAAAAACAATGCGAACATACTGCCAAACTTTGTGCTCCAGATCTTCCACCAGCACCGATTCACACGTGTACATTCCATCATCCCCTTGGGCAGCTGAGCCGAGGACGTCCCGTACACTCGTTGCGATGCTGATGACCCATGTGGCCACACAAGCCATGCGAGCAGCGAAGAGCCTGCATGCGGGCCGCACTGTGTGCCATCCCTTCAGCACCACAGTACAGAAGCGGTCCGCTGTCATGACTGTCAGAAGCATAAGGCTGCCACTCTGCCCCACGAAGTAGCCTCCGATGAGGAGTTTACAGGCAATGTCACCGAATATCCAGTGGTGCAAATGGTAGACAGCCCAAAAGGGCAGAGTGAACGCGAAGAGGAGATCGAACGAGGCGAGGCAGAGGAAGAAGATGTTGGAGACACGCCGCAAGTCCTCCAAGCGGATGAGAGTAATCACCAGCAGGCCGTTGCCAACTATGCTGAGTGCAAAGACGACGAGGAAACAAATGGCAGTAATTTGGTAGTGTGGATCAATCGGGCATAACTCAATAGGCACAAGGCCATCGTCAACAGCAGTTGTTGATGAAGTGGTATCCATTTCTTTGGTCCAAAAGTCACCCAAGAGCCATTAAACATATGGGGAAATGTAAAAAAAAAAAAAAAAAAGAATAAAAAAACTTTTGAACCCTTTAGAATATGGATAACAAAGCTAAAAATAAGATTGAACTGTCACACAAACAAAATGGTGAAGCCATATTGATGTAAAGACATTTAATTCTCACAAAATATCATTCAGAGAAAGATCTTTTAGTTTGAATAGTTTGGTGAATCAGATAAGTAAGCTATACTTACCAAACACAGAAAAAGTCTCAGTCTTAAAGCCTTGCAAGAACATGTCCCTGACAGGCATTTACAAAAAATAGGGAAGAGTTGCATCAGTTTCTTCAAAGACCAGTTTCACACTTTTTTTTACACTTGTAATGGGCTGTTCATTTACAATCATTAAACACATTCCATGTCTTTATTTGTCACTTGTTACAACATCCTGAGTTGCTGTCATATCCAACACCCAGACCTTTTCAAAAAGCTAATTTTCTCTCATGGGGCATTTACAATCATGGATACAAGCGAGGATGTGGAAAAATTATTCATGACTACGTTTCAGTTCACATAATTTCTATAATTTTGAGTTAAATTTTTTTTTTATTTTGTATGTCTCAAGTAAGAACTTTAACAATTATATTTGTACTGAATTGTACTGCACTATATTTTGTTGTACATACCTTACAGTTCTGTGTGCACTACTAAACACATCTTAAGACACTGATAAGTTCAAAACAAGCCAAAATAAGTTCAAAACAAACTTTCAGGACACATGGAGCCCACTCAGACTGCATTCTTACAGTCAACAATACACAACTGAATTAGAATATTGACACAGAGGCACTAGATTAAAGAAACAGATTACTGTGACCAAAATGACAATGATAGTCCTGGTTTTCACGTCTGTATAAAAATAGTAAAAAAGATGCATCTCTTACCAGTGACAGCTGATCACATCCCAACAAAAGTACTCACTTGTTAAGCTTTTGGTTGATTTGACTGCGTTTTGACCTAAGTTCTTGTTTTTATTCTTGTAATTTGAGCATGGGCATTTCTCAGAATGCAGTTTTCAAGAAGTGCAAAGATTTTTTGTAATTCATCTATTTTTTTGAAGTTTTTGTGTGTATGTGTCACTATGATATGTTACTTTATTTAAATGTTATTGTAACTGAACCTGCAGCGTACAAAAAAATATTTTGAATAGTTTAAATGTTAGGTAAACGTAGCCTAGCCTAAACTTGGTAATTATGCTTTTTAAAATATGTTAACTGACAGCATGGCAACCTCTATTATAGGCTTATTTGGGATGATGATGAAAAAAAAAAAGCTGTGGCAGGCCAACAGGTTTATGCTACAATTTTCACAGTGCGACAGGAGACAATCCCTGAGCCTGTTTTAGCCTGAGATCTATCTTAACAGTAAAGGACGATTTGGGCTATTTATAGCTTCAGGTGGTTCATAACCATTAACATTTAGTGCTGTGTCATCTGTTAATAGGATTAATGTTTTATGTACAATGTTATTATAGGCCTAAACTTATTGTTTAATAAAACATGTTTAAACTTAATGTCATGTAAAATATTTTTTTAGAAGTAATTATAACTCGATATATGATATTTCATATCAAAACATTTTTTTAGGTGTAGAGCTTCAGGCTGCTGGCATGTAATAAAAACCTGGTTTAAGTTTCTGATTTGGAGATTTATTTTTTTAACGAAGTCATTAAGTTGAAAAAGGATAATATTTGGCCTTTTTAGTAGATTCAGGAGATTAGGGACTGTGTTGATTTTCGGCTTGGACCACTTGACTAAAAAATGTGAGAGAGATGTGTCAAAGAGAGCAGTTAAACTCTGTTTCTATTTCCCCTTTTCATTTACCCTTGGCTGAGGGGGTGTAAGATGTGGAATTAATAATTATGTGTGCATGAGATGTAAACCACTTCTCGGTGACCGTTAACCTTTACTTTGAGGTCGGATGAATCTCATGCAGCTGTGCAGTCCCATCTCAGGAACATTATCAAGAATCCCACAAGGCATGTGCTTAAACTGGGTAAAAATGGTCCAATGGACTCAATGATTAATAGGTTTAGTTTGGTGATTATTTAGCCTGGGACAGCATTCAGCCACCAAGCTGGGGGACAAGTGAGCAAAATCTATCCCAAAGATTTATCCCAAAGATGTATCCTGTACTTTCAGACAGTCGTATGCTCTGGAAAAATGGAGCTGACAATAGTTTTGACAGGATTATTTAGAATGCAAAAACAATTTAGCAATTCACATCCATGCTTGCAATAGCAATTATTTAGCAATTCAGTTCAATGCTAGTGGCATACTACAACAGTGAGGTAATTGATAGTTGACCGACAGATAAGTAAGTTGTTCTGGATAAAAGCATCTGATAAATGCAGAAATGCAAAAATAAAAATGCAGTAATATACAGTACACACACACATCTAGGCTATAGAAAAAAAACCTTTGATCTTTTATTTCATGAAAGTACCGAAACAGTGCAGGCAGAAATACGATTAAACATATTACTTTATGTCTTATGATACAATAAAGAAATCAATCACATGGAGAATGGAAAATGTCTTAAACTACAGTGATCTTTCTGCACAAGCTAATAATGACCTCTCAACCAAATGGGGAAAGTGACACCAGGGTCTTATTCTGTCACTCACTTCTGTCACACTTTCATAACTGGAAGGTCTTGGAAGGAGGTAAAAGTTGGCAGTGTATTTGCTGAAAAAAAAAAAAAAAAAAAAAGACATTTAATCAAACATGTTTTAAACTGTGGAATATGTAACCATCTTATTCTAAAACCCCTTACACCCACTCATTGTTTTATACTGTACAAATACACTGCCCCTGGTAAGCGTCCCCAGTAAAGTTTAACTAAAAACTAAAAAAAAGAATCTACAATTGCACAGAGCCATGAATAAATGTAATCATAATATTTACAGATATTTAAATGATAAACAGGGTTTTCAATGCACTGTATTAGTTTAACTAATAATAAAAAACAAATCTACAATTGCACAGAGCAATGAATAAATGTAATCATAATATTTACAGATATTTAAATGATAAACAGGGTAAAGCATTTTCAATGCACTGTATGAGAGAAGTACTTTAGCCAAAGGAGCTGCAGGGTGTGACAGCCGGCAAACCAAGCAACCCTGCTCAGTACATGGAGCACTCCTCACCATTGGAGTAAATGATTCGGCTGTGGCGCCGATTGACATCAGCCGAGCCACTGCAGTAGTACCACATCAGCTTCTTCAGATGGTTCCGGAACTTGATGCCCACAAACATGTAGAAGATGGGGTTGAGGCAGCAGTGTGAGAAAGCCACCAGACGACCCGTGTAAAACATGTAGTCCACTTTGGTGTTGACGCCACAGTCGGTGAAAGGCTTCAGCTCCCAGAATGCCAGAGACTGCAGGAACAGGGCCAGGTTATAGGGTGCCCAGCCCAGGAAGAAGACCACGACAATGATGAGGATGAGTCGTACGGTCTTGTGTCTGGTGTGGGAGTTGGGCCGGAGAAGCCGCACAAGGATCTGGGAGTAGCAGCAAGCAATGACGGCGAAGGAGACCAAGAAGAACACATTGCGCTGATATGTGTCCACCAGCTTCCAAGTGAAGTTAGCGTATGCGCAATGTAACGAGTTGTCATTTTCATTGTAAACGCTGGTCTTAAAGAGAAGGGCTGGGGTAGAGGCCAGGCAGCTGGTGAGCCACATCGCGAGAGACGTCACCGTGCAGTAGAGGGTCTTCCTGGAAATGACCACAGACATGGGCCGGACCACTGCTACACAGCGATGAATGGTCATGGCAGTGAGGAAGATGATGCTGCTGTAGTAGCCCACGTCAAAGATGAAGCTCACAGCCTTGCAGCCGGCCTCCCCAAACGTCCAGTTGTACATGTCATAGGAGGCCCAGAAGGGCAGCCCCAAGGTGAATATGAGGTCGGACAGAGCAAGGTTTAACAGGAAGGCGTTAGTCATGGACTTCAGGTTCTCAAACTTCACCAAGATGACCAGCACCAGAAGGTTCCCAACCACACTAAGAACAATCACCACACAGAAGAACACCAGTGTCACAATCATTCCAAACTTGCGGACCTCTGACTTCACGCACATTTCGTCATCATAGTATTCATCATATGAATACACATCTGACATGGTCTGGTCCAGATCCAGAAGTTCAGTTACAGATCCATTATCTGGGACCACGTGAGGTGTTGTTAACAGGTAAACTGCTGTCATGAGATCAGTCATCTCTGTTTGAAGTAGAACACATGGGTGCATTAGGAAGTACAGTCGTACTACAGTACAGAACAGTTTCTATGTCCCCGATACAACACTTTCTACCCTATTCATAAATCATTATAACCACATTATAACACATTATAAACACAGACATATTTGAACTCCCAGTGAATCTCTTTATACTTCCAATAAATGATCTTCAATAGCCTAACTGATTTGAGAAATTTTTTTTTTAATGTGCAAAAATGAGAGAGAGAGAGAAAAAATAGGTTCTCTCTAATATTCCCCTACTTGAAACTGCATGAGTACCCTACAAAAATGACCCTACAAAATTTAACTTGCACTTCTCCCAATGTTGTACATACATGATTCAAAATGGCCTTAATTTGCACCGGTTAAAAGAATTTAGGCCCAACAAATGAAACCTCCCACAGCACCTAATTGAATACCTACTGTATAGGCCTTTGGTCATCTTGATCTTGATCCTAAATTAAGGAGCCTACCTAATGAGGTGCAAATACATGTGAAGACTAAACACAGATTGTCCCTTACTGCTAGGTGGAGCCTAATATATGGGTAGGCGGGTGGGACAGTATCTGTTCCTGACTGAAATTTAATACACGTACAGTAGGACTGTTTTGAGATGTGCTACCTGTTTCAGTTCTCAGTGGCGTATCTGTAGACTAAAATTTAATGTGTTTCAAAACTTTTTCATGACATTATACTGTAGTAGGCCTACAAAATTATGTGTATCAGGTCTACTCCACTAGCATGGTTTTCTACTCTTTCCCACCTTTGTTAATGAGAGGGCAGATCAGGTAATGTGACCAGAGGGGGCCTGCTGGGGGCTTGAAATATGTGGCTGTAGTCAAGAACTTTGTTTGTTGTCATGGTGTTTATTGTTTAATTATTTTTCTCTTTATGTATCTCTACAACTGGATGCCATTCCAGCACCAGGGCTAAGGTAATGTTTGTAAAGTATGAGTTTTGCCTTTACAGTCTCTGGAAACAGTAGCAGTCTTAACATTTTGATTTGTTTCTTTGGGTTTTGTCTTGATCTATGTAAAGTTTGTAAACTACCATGGATGTCAAGGGCCAATTAATTAAGCTTATTTCATAGTCACCGTGCATATCATTGATGTTTTTGCCCATACAATAGATCTGAGCAAGGTTTGGATCTGGGAAAATACATAGAGTAAATATATTAGAATTTAGTTCATTCAATTGACCAGTAAGTAGTGGCTATTTTTTTTTTTTTTTTTTTGTATATCGGCCTGTGGCCTCTCGCTTATGTCACTGCTTGAGCCGACATGAGTAGCCTGATTGAATATTATGTAGCCTATCAAAGATACAGTTCATAGTACCTATTTCATCAAAAGTAGCCTACAGTAGAAAGTTGATACTGTATCCAAAATAAGTAGGCCAGCACACATGGTTTTCCAGTCCACTCATCGCCTCATGGCTAATCACGTGAGCTGCGGTTTATTTACCTTGCTTATACTGTGCAACCGCACTAGGCTTTTGTCAAGTGAGAGCCTGCGCTCTGGCAACCAAGCGCCCTTTTCATTGATTCAGAGCGATGTCAATCACACCTAAACCCCTCCTTGCCTTCCACTAGCAGGGATTCACTGTACTATCGATCTGCTGGATCATCTATCCCTTAACCAAAGTATGTCATATTTAGAGATGTCTGTGATTTAAAATGATGGAAACTGCGTGGGTTTATTAGCTGGTTCATATTGAGTGCTTTGTCACTTGCTGTATCACGACTATAAGCGAGTGGTGTAGCAGGTGCAATTCACCATACCATGTCGCATACGGTCTAGCTGGTGATTTAAATCTGTTCATTTCCTGGAAGAGGATAGTCGTTGTCATCTTTAGTGGATAGGCTATCATTAGCGACAGGGTTAAAAGCTAAAGTGTCAAAGTATGTTTTCACGTTATTTTGATGTTGTTTGAAATATAACTAGCGTTACATAAATGTGTGGCCTGTTAAGAACACGCACGTTGTATTCATAAGAGTGGCAAAGCTAAGCTATTGAGAGCTCCGTGGTACAGAGCTATGATGAAGCAGATTGGCTTCCAACATTTAAGTCAGCTGACGATGATGAAGACATGTTACCAGACTGCCTATGCCCAATGTTGTCCGATAAGTGTCAGCGCGGCGAAGTCTGGAGACTAACACTGAAGACGTGAGGCTGTTATGTAGGCAACAGCGAAAACGTTTTAATGACCTGATTAGAATGAAATATAACGTTGTAACACTTTCTTTCTGTTTAAAACCCTTAATCTCTAGGTAGGCTACCATGCTGACTATTTGAAGCCTTACACTCCCCCACCAATCCACCATGGCATCTAATTCTGTCGGGGAGAATCAGCTGCAGAGGATCATCAGAGATCTTCATGGTAGGCTAAAGGAAGGGAATTGCAATTAACGTTATTCCACAGCTGTGCCATAGGTTATGTTGATGACTGGCACACTGACCATTCTCTTGACTATGGGTGGCTTTGAAATTCTTGACAAAATAAAGTGAAAAGTGTTGTAATTGGGTTTTTAATTTGTTCATTCTTTTTCCCAAATGGTCTTAAAAAAAACCCTCAGTGATTTTAGTCAAAATGCTCAAATAACAGTACCGCACTCAGTCCTTTGAAAGATTTGTTCCTAGTACCACATTTCTGTGTCAGTTTTTTAACAAACAAACATATTTCACAATGTCTTTGGTTCAACATTTTGTGGATAAGAGCAAAATATTTCACATTTTCGGAATAGATTTGATGCTGATAAGTAAATTGAGTAAACTTTCTGTACATTATAAACGAAAGAAGTCTAACTACATCCTATATTTCCAGACTCCCCCACATATTTGCCACCTTATTGAACAACATATATTTGCAGATGTCTTTTACCGTTATCTCACATATTCCCAAGCATCTGAAATACTTATAATACGTGACCTTAAAAGTGTGTGCATATTACACATCTGTTAAACTGTGCACTAGTTGGTCGCAAATATCAGGCAGAGGCTGGTGTGTTCATTTTCCACTGTATGT
>JAGFZM010000441.1:227625-268639 GCA_017657215.1 Limnothrissa miodon | reverse complement strand
GATAGATAGATAGATAGATAGATAGATAGATAGATAGATTGAGGTGAATCTATGTGCCATTCACCTCTAGTAATCTATGTGAATGGCACAGTATCACAGTGCAAACAAGTGTCAGTGTATGTACATTACAAGTACAAGTACATTGCCAGTACAGATTTCAAAATCGTATTCAGTATACACCATATCTATAAAAGGTAGATGTACAGTAGTGTGTGTTTGAAGGCACCCAGGTGAAAGCGAGGTCAGAGGAGCAGTGTGTAAAACAGATTCATACAATTAAGTCAATCCCACTCCTCACCACTCATGAATAGGCTGCAGATTTAGAATACCTATGTCACAGTTCAAATAAAAACCGTCATCAGTGCCATTAAAGACAGCTGGAGAGCATCACTCAAAGACTTCCTCATGAGTTCAAGTCAAATGCTGAGCAAATCAACAGCAATCTGTCACTGAGGCTCGCGCGATTGACGCAGATGATGGAGCAAGTTATTCTGAACAGGAAAAGACGTAGCTTTTCTCTTTTGCTCAACTCCTGTTGTGTAAGATTAGGCATGAAAAACGCACTGATTCCTTGCAGTCAAGCCCTCATTTCTCTGAAATCAGTGCTACAAAAAGAGTGGGCACCCATCCAAATACTCTCCAGGGGAAGAACAAGAGTGCTCAGCTCAAAACAGTCCAGCTAATGGTGGATCCTCTCCTGTTAATCTACACCCATTCATTATGATCAGCCGACTCAATCATGCACCTCTGGCACCCCATCACTGGGTGCCTCTCTCCTCGTCCTCTCATTCGCCACTGAAACTACTGATGTACACTCACACACAGATAAAGTAAGAGAGAGAGAGAGAGAGAGAGAGAGAGAGAGAGAGAGAGATTACAAAATTCCCTCGCTTTTTCAAGAAAAATAATATGTGGGCAAGAAAATATTCTGGTAAAAAAAGAAACATATAACTGCATGAACTGAAAAAATACCCTCACATTGACCCAAGGTGCTACTCCAGCATGAGTAGGCCTAATTATTAGACATTTTCATAAAGGTGGGTGACTTTGTGAGACCTAGGTAATTCCTGGTGTGGGTGGGTTTTACAGTAATTATATGTCAACAGAGAAATGCAAATTAACTTGAGATATGCTACGCTGAAATAGCTTTACTAAGATGTTAATCCTTTCCTTCCTGTGGTGTCATTTGTAAAATGCAGGGATTGAGAGCACTTTAGTAGGTTATTTACAGATAAGAGTATTAAACTCTTTTTTTGAAGTGTCAAAAGCAAATGACTTCTAGTGTTCTCACTCAGAAGTAGGATATGTTATTTTTTCCTGTTTACAGAAAGAATAAATGGTAAACATGCTTTTTAAAAACAGTACAAAATTATGAAGTTGACACTGATATTGATATAGCTATAGTGAATTGCCGTTCTGACACACAAGACATTAGGTTTTTTTTACATGACATACTAGCTAAAGAAAAATTATGAGCGAAGTTTACCATTGCTCATCAAATTCAAAAATCAAATCAGGGTTGTGAAACTGTCTAGCTCATAATCCAACATCATGCTTTTTTCAGAACCCATAGGCATACTCTATGGCTGTTTTTTTATGTCATACTGCCCTTGTGTGGATGATCACTGTAATGCAAAAAATCTCCAACCCTTCATCCAACTATGTTACTCGTGTATAAGCCTACAGTCTTGTTCAGTTCAAACTGCAAGAGTTAAGATCAAGAGTTTTCATTTATGATCATGCACTCTGATTTCATTTTGACAACTTTACTAATTAGGCCTACTATTTTAACTGGAAAGTTATGGTTCCTTTAGGCTAGTGATAATTCATTTTTATAGACTAGTGATGGCTACCTGATTTCAGGGAAAGAACCAGTGTTGTATAAAGTACCCTAATGTTCGACTTGAGTAAATGTACAGATACCCTACCAAAAAATTACTTTGGTAGAAGTTCAAGTACTCTACAGTACTAGCATGTTACTCAAGTAAAAGTATTTGAGTATCTAATATTTACTGTACTTATGTAGATAAAGTAATCTATAATTAAATGTAATGAGAGTAAAAGTACAAATAGGAAACACGTAGTTTAAAATAACAAAAAAATAGCAACACCGTTATATATTTTCTTCCATTCATTTGAATTTACTCTCAAGGCAAAGGATAGAAACCAGCCATAATCATTTTTATGCATTAAGTAATAAATGTGATTGTATATAAATAAATTTTGATTTAATCTCATTTCAATTTTGTTTCCTCCAACCCAGAGTTTTAGATCCTGCAAATGTAGTAACTGCAGAAATTGCACTAGAGGTGACTGAGAGAACCTTTACAGTATATGTCACTCATGAGCCATTTAATCATTTAAATGACTATGAAGAAGGCAAATTAACCTAAAAAGTTGCCTGATGTGAATTATAGTTTGCCCTTGTCCAATGACAAATCAGCTTCACCAAAACACCCAGTTAGTCTACCACAAACTTCAATTCATTCTAATACTTGTAACTATACAGCCTATTAAAATGTAGTGGAGTAAAAGTATGCATTTGACTTGAGTAAAGTAAAAGTTGACAAATTCCCAACAACTCAACTACAGATACTCCCAAAACCTACACAAGTACAGTAGGCTAGTGAAGTATTTTTACTTGGTTACTAGGCCTATACATCACTGGAAAGAACTGACTACTGAAGTCTAGAACTTTAAAGTTACATGATTTGAATCTGCAGCTTCTGAGCTTTTAAGTAGGCCCTATATCTTTCCTATCTGTCAGTTTAGTAGGCTAACTGCAGTGGGAATATTTGGGAACCTTTCATGTAAATGGGGTTATCTAGCCTAGTGCACAATTGCCCAAACAAAAATCAGAACCATTTCCGATGTGTGACAAAGACCATGACCATGAAATATTCCTTTGATTAACCTTCTAACTTATGTATGATTATTTTTATTCTGAAATCGAGATTAAATCTCAGATATAACTGTATAACTGTAGGCCTATGTATGGCTGTATGGATGAATATGCTACGTATTTGGATTTAATAAGAACCTGATTCGGTTGATTACTGGACACATTAGTAGGCTACATCCAAGGCAAAGCATCTTACCAGAAGGGAGAAAACTGGCTATTAAACACCGCCGGACCCATTTTCCGCAGACCCAGCTGACAGTGGGTCAAATTCAAATCCGTACCGTTCTGCTGGAGCTAGACCTTTCTTCAAATGAGGCTATTTGGCTGCTTGCAACGAAGGCGTGACCTATCCAACTCTTAAGAAAGGCTGGGCCTATGGGTTTGTGAGAACAGATCCATAAAAATGGCCCTGCGGCTACTACGCTTCCGTAATAATCTGCCTGTTAAAAAAAAATAGGCTACTGTAGCAGCAGGTGAACGAAGCATTTTTTGTTGCTTGCTTTAAACGATTATGACTGAACCTCAAGTTTTAAGTGACAGCTGTTTTTTTTATTCATTTTCAGTTCTTAGTTCTTAGTTCTTAGTCTTAGTTTCACAACTTAGTTTAGCCTAATTTTAGAGGCAATAAATGCAAGATTCTTTTTCGAGAAATCATTTCTTTTTTTTCAACGTAATACTACGTCAACCACGCTTCATTGCTTCTTTGTTTTTTAAAGCGGTTGACAACTAACTTGATACGTGCACATTCTATAACAAGTTCTATAACTTTCTATCTCTCATTGACATATTTTTATTTACATCCGACAGCGTGTCACGTTATGTGCAAATCAACCACAGGAGCCAATGGAATATCAAAAATATTGTCATGTGACTTCGATCGAAGCCATTTCGGCCATTTTGGAAACTGGATGGAACCTCTGCACTGACTGGAGGACAAGTAAATAAACGTCAGATAGAAAACGATATAGTTCTGAGGTTGTCATTATAGGCGACTGCGATCGAAAAATGGTTCAGTCTTGTTCAGCGTACGGATGTAAAAATAGATACCACAAAGACAAAAATATCTCTTTCCACAAGTAAGTCCAACTCCATACTCACTTGGTGATGTCTGGCAAAAGCGTACCTCGCTTTTGCTAACACAGTTGCTGTGATCTTTCCACCACTTCCTCGCAATATCACAAGCATGTGGTCATCTTAACTTTTGAGTCTGTGGCGTGTACATGTGATGGGCAGTGTTGACAAGATGTGTTTGTGTTTTAATCTCTGAAGTAATCGAAATACATTCATCACACTTGGTTGTTGGTATGCATAACTGAACTTGTAGACATACATTTTAGCAGCTACTTTCTTTTAGGTTTTAAGATAACATCAGTAATGACATTTTGATATAATATAGTAGCGTTCTTGAATATACATGACAATATATCAATTAAAGGTACAGTTAGTGATGCTGGTGGAAAGATTGGGAAGTAGGCTGACGATTTGTTTTTCAGCAGCAGCTAGGAGGAGACATTTATAGTGAATTACTTAAAGCAAACCTGCTAGGTCACTGACATTTTTATCGAATGTTGGTGAGAATGACTGGACTGATTTACAGTGACTCAAAATAATGAAAAGCAGATCATGAGGAAACATCTTTCTATATGAAAAGTGTCATGTCAAGTGTCACAACTCATGTATTTTCGCCACGTAGTTCGAGCCAAGCAGGTCACGTTGGTAATGTCTTGCCCAAAGGTGGCTGAACTACATCAAATGGCCCAATGCTCTTACTGGTGCTCTTAATTTTGCTTTGGCCCTTGCAGCTAAAATGTGTTAGTATGTGACCCGCAAACATAAAAGTTAGGCCACCCTTGGTGCAGCCTGTATATTTTTGTCTTAATCATTTTGTTTTTGCATAGATTCCCACTGGCAAGGCCAGATGTTTGTGGAAAATGGGTAGCAGCGATGAGAAGGCACAACTTTAAACCTACAAAATACAGCAACATCTGCTCCCAGCACTTCACCAAAGACTGCTTCAAACGCGAATGCAACAACCGTGTGCTGAAAGAGAATGCTGTTCCCTCTCTCTTCAGCTTCAGTAAACTACAGGTCAAGGTAAACAGATTAGCTTCTGCACCTCAACACCCTACACTTTCCCAAATTAGTTGATGCTATGTTGCCTCCTAAATGTGCACAGGCTGTCTAAGGAACTATAAACTATTCTGGTCCCTGATCGGGTTAAAATCTATCAGATCAGGGGTTTATTTGAACCCAATTCATCTGAACTAAACAGTTCCTAGACTAGGTGTCACTAGAACTAGACAACTAGACACAGAAAGCAGTGATCCTCTGTGGTAGACCTTGACTTCCTCAATCGTGCTGCAACTTCCAGCTTCTCAAAGTCAGGCCGTCTTCTTTGCTCCCACAGGAGGGCTCACTGCACCCGCAAACGTGCCCTGCGCAGGTGGACTTTCCCCTGTCTCTCCCCTTGCCCGAGTCAGAAGCGGCGCAGTCTCTTGCTACCGGGCCTCCTCCTGGCAATCCTGGAGCCTCACCAGGACCCCCGGGCCCGGCTGCAGCGGTGGCGGTAGCGACCGCAGCGGTGACGTCGGAGATCACCCAGGAGGACGATGAGTCGGCCGAGGGCCTGGAGGGCCTGCTGCCGAGCGCGTCAGTCTCCTGCGACCACAACTACACGGTGGAGGACTCGCTGCAGCAGAAGCGGCGCATCGAGCAGCTGGAGGAGCAGGTGGAGCGCCTGCGCAAGAAGCTGAAGACGGTGCAGCAGCGATGCCGGCGGCAGGAACGGCAGCTGCAGCGGCTCAAGGCTGTGGGCGATCTCCAGAAACAGGTGAAGGACCTGGCGCTGGGGGGCGAAAGCTACGTCATCCTGCCCAAAGAACTCTATGATGTGCTGAAGGGAATCGAGTCCACAGATGGCCTGTGAGGTGTAGAGGCACCTCCTGATGAAGACACACAAGACACATTTGGCCGTCGCTCACTCCAGAAGGCCATGGTATTATTTGCACAACTATGAAAACAGTTATCATCAATATCATCAGTGTGCTCCTTTTTTGGTGACACGTTTTGCCCGTTTTTTTGGTCATTATTAAGTACTCAACTAAATGATCCTAGTAAGACATGGAAAATGTATACACAAGAAGAACTCACTGTTGTCAGGAGGAACTGTCATGGGATAAAGTTGTTGGTTGTTGAAGGTCATTAAAAAAAGGTGTAGGGTTATTCAGCTCCACTGAGAGTTCTCCCTCACTAGCCTACTTTATCTGTACTAATCTGCAGAACACTGGAAGATGTGATTCACATATTTGTTTTGTACTGTAGGACTATATGCACCCAAGTGTGCAGCGATAGGAAAGACTGTCTTTAGAAGAGGAAGATGTCTTTAATTGAATCAGGCTCATTTAGTGAGGTCAGACCTTCGTTATTTAACATAGGAGTTAGCGTTACCAGATCAGCAGGGATATCAGACCATGGCCAGGATGTGCAACATTGCATTTAGAATTTCTTCAATAGACATCAATAACACATGAATAACATGTGTCAGAGATCAGAGTTCTGAGCTCTTCATGCACACACAGTAAAGAGCATAAGGAGTGTTGCGGGTATGCAGTGAGCAAGGCTGTGTCATGCTCGTCTTTATCCAGTGACACTTTGGTGTAAGCTGTGCAAGCAACTTGTGTGAATCTAAACTGACCTCTCTCTACTTGAACAATAATCACTTTATGTTGGATATTATTCAAGAAATCTCTACTGCCATCAGCCTAATTGTTTACTTTTACCAATCCTTGCTGTTGTAAAAAAAAAAAAAAAAAAAACTTTAACCTGTGGTATCAAAGTAAAATGGCAAGGCATTTGGCAGTGGTGGGATGTCACATTGCTGTTCATCAATATGGCTGTTTGCAAGCAGGAAGAAATTTTCTGTTTTTACATGTGTGTATGAGGAGGTATTTTTCCTGCAAGCTGGGACTTCTTCACTGCTTGTTTGTCTCTTGGGTGATATCTTGCTGATCATCACACCAACCTAAAAGATGGTAGTCGTGGTAAAACAGCCTTAGCTGTCATGACTGTCAGCAACCTGTTGGAGGGGTGACCTGTTGCAGTAAAGAAATCAGTTCCATTAAACAAAGTTTTACCAAAAAGCCATTTGCCGTGAATGCCGTATGATGCTTACGTCATATGGTTAAGATAAAAGTAATAACATATTTCATGTGACACTTTATTAGAGAAATAATGTTATGATATGAATATGATACTGGTATTTTCTGTGATTCTTCTTAGTATAATGTAAGAGTGGCATATAGTTACACATCAATACGAAAAGGATAATTGGACATATAGCCTTATTTGTTGACTAATATGTGTAATATATTGTTATTATAGATGCAAAGATGCACATTGATTGGGTTAATGGAAATGTGACTTGTAATATACATCATTATGTTTATAACTGGAAAACTTGATTTTTTAGAGAGTTGCTTTTGTGACTCATTCTGTAAAAGGGCTTTTTGTTGTGTGACATAAGTTGTTACTTTAGTATTTATTCTTCCTCTTGTCTTCTCCCCTTCACATTAGCCGACCAACAGAAGCCATATTTACAAAAAAAGCACTTGAACACGGACCTTTGGCAAAAAAAAAGGATTTTTTTTCTTTGTGAAAACATAGTTGCCTTACACACTGCCTGTGCAATCACTCAAACATATTAACTGCTCCCTGTTGTCCTTCAGTTATTACACTCTACAATCATCTCTAACCAACAACTGAATGTTAGGCAGCAGACACTCTCCAGGTGTCAGTATATGAATGATTGTTTTAAACCACTACTTTTCCAAAGCCGTCCATATTGTGGCATGCCAATGTAAAAATCAATGAAGTTTGTCTTGGCAGCATATTAGTAAATGATGACTGAGACTTAGACACTAAGAGTTGGAGACTTATCCAATTCAGAAGACATATCAGAGATTATTGTGAGGGTTGCCTCAGAATTAAAAACTATACATACTGTAAAATATTTGGAATTTGTTTGAACTGGAGGGGCAAAAGGAAACCCCTCATTAGCCTACTACAAATGTCATTTTTCCATCTTTCTAGGCTTTGATACTTCCATTTGTTATTTACAGTAATAGTGTCCTTACAAACTTAATTTACATGTTGTATGGTTGAATGCTGAATGTTTGATGTTCACAATAAACACATGCATAAAATCTCTGGCTACCTAATACTGAATCTGACACGTCTTTTTTTTTTTCTATTTTTGTAACGACAAGATAGTGCCACAAGATGGCGTCATGGTAAATCTTATCGAGTTTGAAATATCTTCAGATTTTGAAACCTATAAATTAATGAACAGCAGAAACCCTTTGAGTGTGATAGGCCTATGTTTTGTTGTTGTGAGTTCGTTGTACATGTGCTACTTTCCCATTATCGATAGTCATGCTGTAGCCTACGGTCTACGTGCTCTTTCTTACATTTGATTGGAGCCGTACTCTGAGCGCGGAAGTGTTCCCATTGGCTGCTGTGATGTGATTTGCTCGGTCCTCCTCAGCAGACGCAGATAGATGTTAAGCGGGAGTCGAAAGGATTGGGACTGAAATCTGAATGGGGAAAAAACTCAGGACAACGTAGCAGAGTGAAGGTATGCTTAACATGTTTTTTTAACTGTATTTAACAAGTTGTTTCAATGAATTGTTATTCTGTTTGAGAAGAACGGGCTAGATGTTTATAACGACCTGTTTAAAGTAGGACACCGTTTAACAGTTAAAATTTTACCAAACCAACTTTCTCATGTGTGCTACCTTGCGTTGCCGTAGGCTATTCATCCAATCCTGGTAGGACAGAAAAACGCAGACATTGATGTGTTTTGCCATAATGTTTAGAGACTAAATATGAGCACGAGTAGGTTATGCCACGGTTGTGTTCACATATAGAGAAGCATGAACTTCCGACTTTGTGAAATAAATGTGTTAAATGACAGTCATGTTTCTGAGTTGGGACAGAATATAATAGCCTACCTTACAAATCGACAATCAGTCGGTGATTGTGAGTCATGCATGTCTGTCGCAACTTTGGCTTATTGAAACTCCGTGCGATGAATTAAACATTAGTCAATTATATACTGCAGTCAACTGTACTGTAGGCCTACTTTCGGTGATGGTGTGTTTCTATCTGTAGTGCTTGCTTCTGTGCTTTTACCAAGGTCCAGGGTGATGCTGTTTTATTGTGACAGTTTTTGTTCTCCTCAGCTTAGCGGAAAATCGTGCGCAACTTGATAGTAAGATCTAACCTGTGTTGGAATCTGTGAAGTTAATGCATGCGTATTGGGGAATGTGATCACACTGTTGACCTCTGAACTTTTAGCTCTCTCCGCTTCCATTTGCGTTTAGAGAACAGTGTTATAACTCCACATTTACAGTAACAAGTTGTGGTATGGAATTTCAAGGAAGGGCTATTGAGACTCATGGGAAAGGGGTTACCTTAATAACAACGCATATTGCTGTTAAAAAATGAGTGCTGATCCGTTTTGCTGTCTTTGCTGTCAGTGTAGCACATTCTTTTCAGTCCCTCGCCCTGTAATTGAGAAGCGCTTATGAGTGAAGCAAAAGTTGCATGTGTTCACAGGCTAGAACTGTCTGGGGTGTCTGACCCTCCACCACTGAAATTCAGTATTTAACATCCACCTCCTGGAAACGACGAACTGCGGTGTCCTCTGTGAATTTGGCCAATGTTTTCTTGGCTCCCTTCTCTCTGTCTTGTCGAGAGGGCCCCTATGCAGTTCCGTTCCCATAACTAGTGAGACGGTCTGGGTTCTGAGGTGAAACAAAGCCACTGCTCTGCTTCGCTCCGCTCCGAGTCTTGGCCTAAGCCGCTCGTCTCTCTGTCACATTTAATTGAACTTGAAGGCCCCATTATGCAACCGACTGAATGTGTCCATGGGCGATTGTTACACACTGCGTTGCATCAGGCAACACAGCTATATATCCCCCCCCCCATTTCTTTTTCAGTCCACCGTAGCCTGGTGTCAAGTCCTGACTGGACACATGCTGATTTGCTGTTGAACCCTTGTCAGTCAAAAGGTGAAGGAAGTGTTTTTTATATGCAGTGGTAAGTTGAGTAGAGGTGTTGCTTTTGTTGTGGTCAGGGACTATGTTTTGTTTTGTTTTTTTGTCAAATGGATTATCAAAAGGATTGCACACAATCAGACATCCTAAGTTGTAACGTGTTGTTACTATTTATTTGTGCTCTTGTTATCTCTCTCTCTCTCTCTCTCTCTCACACACACACACACACACATACACACACACACACACACACACACACTGAACCACTCTTTTTCATACTATCACCCATTTATTGAATGAAGGACTGTGTTTGGCCTGTCTCTAATGCTGCTGAACCGCGTTGTGAATATAAATGAGAAGTGAGAAGTACACATACATCAGTTCCCACCTCAACCCTCTCAGCAGCCTGGTTCACCGGCCATTTCCATATGGAGCCAAAGTTATTTGAGTGGGCTGAATGGCTCGACAAAGCTCTCCCGTTCCCTAGTTCCAACGGTCATTTGTTTCTCCAGACTGCTTTGGTACCGTAAAGAGTAAAGAGGTCAACTCTCATGATGGCAGGCTTAATCCGCCTCTTTCAAATTTCTCTGTTTGCTACTGAACAAAGCTTCAACTAATCACACCACTCTTTCCTCAGACCTGTGTAAAACAATCACAATAATTGGCTTCTCGCAAAACCCCATTGACATGCCTACTAGTTCGTCATTGGCTTTACCGGCTTGATTTTCATTGGATTTCCCGATCCTGTGAAAATTTGAAATGGTGGAGATGTGTAGCGACGCAGAAAGTATGGGCGAGCCCAGGCTACCTAAACATCAAATTGCATTGAAATTGGCATTCAACATGTGCTTGAACTGTTTAAATTCTGAAGTGATAGGTTGTAGGTTGATGTTCTTTTTCGAGTGAGGAGCACACACACACACATTGTACATCTATATATCTATATAGATATACACTATATATAATAAATAGTATGATTGTACTGTTGATAGTACTATTCATACACAGTATGAAAAGAAACTTCTTTACATCCAGCATCTTCCATAAGTTGCCCACAGAAATTCAACATTGGGATTTCTATGGTCTGCACTTTAGGCCTTTAGGGGGCTAATGTGGGTAAACCGTAGAAAGCCCAACTGGACCCTAAGGGAAGAAGCTGAGGGGCCCTCATGGGCTCCCCTTACGGGGCCAATGCGGGCAAAGTGTGGGCAAGCCCACAGTGGGCCTGCCCGCAGAAATCCCTAAGTGGGGCCCCAAAGGGCAAAACAGCTGGGGGCCCGCATGGGCTGCCCTTATGGGGCCAATGTGGGCAAAGTGTGGGCAAGCCCACAGTGGGCTTGCCCGCAGAAATCCCTAAGTGGGCCCGAAAGGGGAAAACACCTATGGGCCCCGCATGGGCTGCCCCATTAAGGGCCTGTTTGGGATTAGTGTGGGTTTGCCCTGCCCACACTTGCCCACAGTAAACCCACAATTGCCCATTGTGGGCCCACACGGGCATGTTTGCTGGGCAGTTAATTTGATTGGCTGACTTAATAATTTCCTCTGCAGCGCATTGCAAGTGTAACTCGGTTAACGCCCAGTGGCCTGCCTCCTTAGTACCATCCTTAAACTGGCCTTTGCTTCACAATAGGCCAGCCTTGTAGCTAAGGAGGTGTTGGGGGGGGGCCTTGCACGTAAAATAGAGACGTCAGAAACACAATGGTTATTTTTAGGGGGGTTCCACTCCATTCAATGGCCTTTTCAACATAACTTCCTACACACTATTCACTAAACCCCCACAGTTTATTCTTATGTTCTGGAAGAGATGTGTGATTTAACCTGGTTTCATAAGAAGCGTGAGAAGAGGAAACCTGGGGGAAGCCAGTGTATAGTTTCTTAGTTTACATGTAAGTTTAGTGGGGTTTTCTTTAGAGATTTTACCAGTGATCAAGGAGGCCTAATCCTAGTGTGTGTACTGTAACTCCAGATCACTGATATAGCCTATGTATGTCAGCCATACGGTCTGGTGAATGAAGTTCACTCAAGAATGCAGTGGAAGTGTGACCCCACTCTCTTCAAAGGTTGGATTCCATTAGGATGGACTCAGGCTATAGGAATGTGCAAGAGTGGATCTTGGCTTGTCTACAAATCAAGTGCGCTGAAGTCAAGTTAAACATTGACAGACCTGTAACACCGGCTAACAGCTTGAATCGAAACCAGCCAGCGGAATGGCCAGGCTCAAGCGAAGAGACCAGCTTGCTCTCGTGCCCCTGATACAGGAAAGAGGAACAGAAACATGTTTATTCCAGGGTGGCTTTCAGTCTCTGAAACACAGCGCCAGGCTCAGTGTGTGCGCAGTGGAAGAATCTGTGTGGTTTCACTATTGTAGTGGAGTGTGCATAATGAGGCATCATTGCTCCAACTCTAATTTGCCCCTGAGCTCACTGAGAGCTTTTTGAACTGCAGAAACAAAAACAAACATACACAAACACACACACACACACACACACACACACACATAGTCTTGTGTGAGACCATGAGTGCCTGACCTCCACCAACTCACTGTCAGCACATAAACACACGCACACACACACACACACACACACACACACATGCTCCTCTGTAAACATGCGTTTGGTGATGCATTTTGCATATCCCATAAGGCAGAGTGCTGTAATCCCCAAACAGGAGGGGCAGGCTGGCTCTTTTGTTTTGCAGAGAGCTGCAGGCCAGGGAGAGAGAGCAGCACGAGTTTTGACTCAGGGCTTTTTTGTAATGACTGAGCCATTCTCTGTTGTGTGTGTGTGTGTGTGTGTGTGTGCGTGTGCGCACCGTTCAGCCCATGGACACAACAGGGTGACAGCGCGGGTTTTTTCTCTCTTTTCATCCACTACCTTTGATAACCCCTCTCCTCTGCCTCAACCGGACACCAGCGCCCCAGAGGCTAAGCCATCAGCCCAGGGGATAAATGATGGCACGGCTGGCAATGTTGTCTGGACAGGCAGGATGTGACTACTGGACTAACTGCACTAACACACACTCTCTCTCTCTCTCTCTCTCACACACACACACACACACACACACACACACACACACACAAACACATTCTCTCTCTCTCACACACACACACACACACCTCATGATATGACAGATTTGAGCCAAACTTGCAGTGTCATGCTCCCTTGGGGAATGCAGACTGTCTCCAGCGTCAGTACAGTACAGTAGCCCTCAAGACTGTGTTTACAAAGAAGTCAGGATGCCCCCCCCCACCACCCCATCTGGTGTCCCCAGCAGTTTAACATGATGAGGCTGTTGTTTGGCAGGTCCTTGAACTGGCGTGACCCGTCTCAGGTTTCTGTTGTGCTGCCCCGTCTATCACTCTAGTGCTGTGAATCAGTGGTAAAGCCAGATGGGACAGATGGATGTTATGGGTGCTGGAGAGTATTACTGTGGATTGCACTCATAACTGAACTCATTCAACATGTGACTCAGTAGTGGGCACTAGTGGACGCAACTAACTGGAACCTACTCCAGTAGAAGAGTTTATTTGTCACACACATTAAAATACTGTGTGAGACAGGTAGTACAGCTGCATAAATGAAAGATTTAGTTTAAGAAAAGAGAAGTTATCTGGATCCACGTGGACTACAGGCCTAGTGGTTAGTCTGTTTGTGTCCAGCACCTCCCTAAGACCGTGGCTGTCGGACAGAGGAGTGATAGGGTATCTTCAGCCATAATGGTTATGCAGAAATCATCAATTGAAATCAAAGACCACCACACTGAACATTACGCAAACACCTATGATGTGACTATCATTCACAAAAAGGTGAAATTATGAAGCTCAACTAAAACCATGGTCAAATTGTCTATTATTTATGACAACTAGTGGCAGTACTTTTTTTCTGCATGAAGGTTGGGATGGCCCCTTGAGCTGTAGATCTGCCCAAGATTTCTACTGTAAATACTATATAATTGCATTTAACTGAATTAAAGGAGAAAGAGAGGAAGATAGACAAAGAAAGAGAAACATAAAGGGCTTCAGTAGTACAGATTGGGTTGGCTTGTCCAAATCTGGACTCCCCTAGTTGGGCCAGTTTGCGATTGAGTGTGCGGGAGTCAGTGGAGTATATCATTTACAGAGAGTGGTAGCAAGCGCACCATAGTGGGCTGGACTGATTTAACTAGGACACACTTAGCAGTCTCATTGAAACGTACCCGACCTGGTTTCCTTCCTTGCCCTCTAAAGATGCCATGTTTGGGAGGAGAGCAGGAGGCCATGCATGTGCTGAAGAGCACTGGATTCGTGACGCAGGGCATCTGCATCCACAGCCTTGGGCAAATCTGTTTGTGCGTGTATGCGTGTGTGTGTGTGTGTGTGTGTGTGTGTGTGTGTGTGTGTGTGTGTGTCCAACACAGCACTGACCTCAGAGCACTGCCCTCTGGTAATGAGATATTTTAGGAGACATTCTTCCTCCCTCATTTCCTCCCTCTATCCCTCATTCTTCCTCCCTCTTTTTGCCTTTCTCTCCACTCCCTCCCTCTCTCTCTCTCTCTCTCTCTCTCTCTCTGTCTCTCTCTCTCTCTCTCTTACTCTCTCTGTCCTCCCTCCCTGTCCCTGTAGAGCAGTTGACATCATTATATCTGATATCAGCTTGATTGTCCCATGACAGTAATTACTTCCTGTGTAAACAGTTTGCCCAACACTGTACTGTAGCTGAGCAGTGAGTGCGTGATGCATGATGAAGCTCTTTTTCCGGTGACGTTGGGGAGCTCATCTCCACAGAAGGAGACTTCACCGTTTATCTCATTCCGTCATAAACCACCTGCTCGAGGCCGTTAACTGAGATATCGGAGGATGGGTTGAGATTTTGCTGATGGCCCCAAGATGACAATGGAGGATGTGTGAAACTGTGGCCCAGTTATCCAGCCTGTAGTGGTAAAAAAAAGCCAACGCTTTCTCTGTTGTATAAATCTGCCCAAAACACACACACACACACACACACACACACACACAATGGCAAAAATCCCAAGCAGAATGGCACGGCCTCATTCACAGAGCCAGTCATGAGTCTCGCCGCTGACGCATTTGCAGGCGACGTGACCCCCCACACCCAGCCGTGTGGTCTGATGTGAACCCCCGCAACACACACACACACACACACATACACACTTTCAGTTGTGTGGTCTGATGTGAATCCCTGCAACACACACACACACACACACTCTTAAAAAAAACTAACCGAGGCTATGACTCAGGCTGAGCTTTTAGCCAAGGCACACAAATCTAATGCAAATCCTTGTAATAGGCTTATTTTAATGGGTGTGGAGTATGATTGTGTGATCAGGTTTGTGACGTTGGCTGGCGTTGCATAACATTAAAATATTTCACGAATGTATTGCCCCATGAGCACGGATTGGTCGTGGATTAGAATGAATGAGCACATTATGGTGTGTTAGTTCTACTGCATTCCCTCATATGAAGAGACTGGCTAAACTTGGTGAAATGCTTTGGTTTTCAGTGACAGTGTAAACCCAGCTAAATACATAGCTTTCATGTGTGTGTCTGTGTGTGTGTGTGTGTGTGTGTGTGTGTGTGTGTGAAGGAGAGAAAAAGAGTGTGTACCTTACTCAGAGTTAATGTCTGCTGGTACATCTGTGTATGCAGGGCTATTCAAAGCGCATTCCATAGGAACACGTCACTGGGGGTCATGGTCATGGTAGAGGTGTGTGTGTGTGTGTGTGTGTGTATACTACATGCGCTCACTTTGTTCCCACCTCTGCAGGCGGCTGGTGTCACAGCACAAAGGCACCCACCCCCCACACACCTCCCACCTCCCCCCGAGACCACCCGAGCTGGTTATCGCCCCAGGCCCAGGTCCTGGTCTCAGGCATTTTTATAGCTTCTCTTTACGGCCATTTGAATTCATTCGGTAACTTCTTTTATTGGAAGCTCAGCAGCCGGCAGACGTCTCTTGCTCTAACCCCTGAAAAAAAGAGTTGTCTGGGAGTTTATAAAGGCTAAAACCAGCAGGGTGGTGTATCCCTTACTTGCTTGGCCTCTGTTGTGTCAGTGTAATTACACATCATTGGTATTTAGAATTGATATTATACTACATCGGTAGCATTGTTTGTCACTCTTGTCCTGTGGAGGGCCTACATGGTGCATTGTTTTAAAGTTTGGTCATAAACTAGCAAACATAAGCTAGCATATTTATTCAAGTGGTTTTCAACTGGCATTTTGTTAGTTTTTTGTGATTACTGACCTTTCTGGACAAAGAGCACCTCCACATGAACTTTTTCATAAGTAACTGAATCCACTCCCTTGCCCTTTGGCATGACTGCACATCACCCAGAAAGTCTTCCAGAACTTTACTCTCAGTGTTTTAATGTTTGACGGAACATTAACCAAAGACTCAACTACTGTATGGTCAGTCATGGGAAAGGGTTCGCCCAATAATAAATGCTCTGGACAGCCGGTTGGATCCTGGCCCAACAACTGTTAGTCTGGTCTGAATGTGTTTTAAAGCACACAGCCATGTGAGGGAGTCGTACTACTGCATCCCTCAAAATGCTGAATAATTGCCCTGGACATTAATCAGTGATTATTGGCTTGTTCATTCCCAAGGCTGGCTGATTAGGGCAGGGCTCCTGTGGCTGTGAGGCCTGTGGATCTGCGTCTGTTTGAACTGGCCTGAACTGCGCCGGCCCACCCTTAATTAAACTGATTACTCTGCCCCACTGAGCTCAGCTGGGACAGGAAAACACAGTGATTGCTGAACAAATGTCATTAAAAAAGATGCCTGCGCTGTGTTGGCTTATCGGAAATTGCCATCGTCGTCCTTCACTTACTGAGTCTTCTTGTGCAGTCAATTACTGAGCACAAAATGGGTTTGTGTTTGTGTGTGTTTTCAGACCCGTGTCGTTTCTATTGGGCCTACTGCTTAATCAACCCATTGAATTGTTTACTCTTCCTCTTAATGAAATAACTCATACTGCAGGTGGTTTATTGCTGCTGTGCTACTGAGAAGCTTGCCTGTTTTTATTATTACACTGTCCTAATGAAATGCCAAAGTTCTGCTTGTTTATTAACTGTCCAAAGTATTAGGCTTAGTGGACATAACACGAATTGATGTTAGTTAGCTGTGATATGATGAGTCAGGGACGAAGATTTCAACATACTGGCAAATGATTAACTTTTCTCCAAACACACAAGCCCTTTGGCATGACTAACCTAGTCATACAGCCAGACACGGTCGGCTGGCCAGCAAAGTAAAAGCCAATCACACACAGCTTTATTTCCCGCACAAAACCTCAGCCAGTCAAAGTCATTGTAGACATCATTGCAAAGTGTTCAGTTGTAGGCAACAGGACTTCTTTTTCAGGCTCCAAAAACAAGTCCTGTTGCCTATAACTGAACACTTCAATGACCAGGATGAAGGAGAATCTTCACAGACATGTAGATCTCATGGCTCCAAACAAACAAAGGTTTTCTGTTGATCACCAAATCACTACACTGAGATTTACACTGAGATGTATGTCGCTTAAATATCATACAGGTTTTGGATGTGTGACGCATGAAAATTGTACATATTTGATGCCCCAGACCCTTATTTGGTGTTAACACGTGCGTTGCGCTAATGGGATACAGTAATGTAATGCACGTGTGGAAATATCATGACCAACAGTAGGAGAGCCAAAGTGCTCCACCACTGAGGTCATAAATGTTTCATGCCTCCACACCACCACGGCCACCTCCTACAGCATAGGAGAATTTTTAAAAAGGGAGCATGTTTCCTTGTTTTGAGTCACACTGTGTAATTCCTGCTAAGTGCTCACAGAAGGAGTCACTGTGTACATGCCCTTATTACAGATAGCCTAGTTGCATTTTGACAGAACACACACTTTAGAGGACTCTTCTTTTGTAGAAAGAATTTGCTATTAGTGTGTTTGTCAGAGCATAAGCACATTAGGTGCGCTCTATGGTTATTTTTCCCATTCTACTGTTATTTGTATAGTTATTCAAGAGTTATTTGTAGATACTTCACTCACTATTTGATACACTTTTGCAACAGCAATGTACTTGCATTGATACTGACCCTATCTTGTACTATGGACATCATCAAGTCCTTCTGGAAATATATAGTATAGTATATCATCATATAGTATATAGTATAGTATATCATTATATAGTATATAGTATAGTATATCGTTTAGTTTACTAAATGCCACACCATCAGAACGGTACATCTTATTTCTATTTTCTAGAGGTAGTAGTAAGTAGTAAATAGATCATGTGTATATAGGTTATGTGAATACTTTTATTTCCGAAGGGATGAATTAAGGACAATATAATCTAAAATAGTGTAATCTAATGTAATGTTAGTTTACTTAATAGTTTGCATTGTCTGGAGGCCATTTACCGTAAATATTTTAGCCTGTTCAACAGGTTGCACCTCAGCTATCTTTGGGGATCCTTCTTATCAGATGCTTCGAACAATCAGGCGTTCTTATCAGTCGCTGGACATGAACGACCAGTTTGTCAACGTCACTCCCCTTCTGTAGCCATTGTCCTAGATGCACAAAAGGGCACGTTCATTCAGTTCCACCTGAATAAGACAACTAGTGGTGTCTGCCTGTGAAAACATTGTGCCATCAAGGGAAGTCATCTGCACAGACCACATCCCACAACGGAGCAGTGGTGTCAGCTGTCACAACCAACCAGACGTCTGATGTCAGATCTGTCATTGAAGCACTAATGAAGCAGTAATGACGCTCTTGCTCGAACTGCACACCTCAAACGGCGAAAGCCACTCATTACTGTAAAAGCATTTTGTGGTGGTAATGGGCTCAGACCAATTTTACACTAATCACACTGATGAGAGAGGAGTTTAAGAAAAATAATTTCTTGTCACTAATAAATTAGATCATGAAGTTTGGGAGCTAGCCAAGGAACCTTGGTGACTCCAATATCAGGTGTGCTTTCTAAAAGAGGTTTATGAAGCGGAGTCAGTGTACATAGAATGGGCAAGTACAGGCGGAATTAATCCTTTAGGTAAGGATAATGCAGCTCAAAGACTCTAGGCCTATATATTTTAATTGCCAGTCATAAACATTACATTACGACCTGGCATTATTTGCATGAGTCAGGGGTCAGGAGAGGTCATCTGAAAACAGGTACAGTGCTTGACAAGATGGAGGCACTTCTCATGTTTTGGGCTTTATCTGTAAAGTTCTTAAAGTTCTTGAATTAAAGTCCAATCTTTTGGGATAGTTTTTTTTTTCAACAGCACTCACCATTTAAGTTTTTGTACAGTGGATTAAGATTTTTTCTTGATTAAGTTGGTTAAGCTTGAGTTACATTGGTTAAGATTGAGGCAATTGTGTTGTAAAGGCACGGCTGTCCCTTTTTCAGTTCCCTTTGGAGCACCAGACATGGCTCCTACTGCAGGACAAACCCCAGAGGGGCTATGTTGTGTGTGTGTGTGTGTGTGTGTGTGTGTGTGTGTGTGTTGGGGGAAGGGGGGGGTGGTTGTCCTATAAATCGTTGGCCTCCTGCTTGTTAAATTGTCAGAAAACACAAGAGCATACGTGGAGTTGCTATAGGGCCTGTGCTTTCCTGTCGTTTCCTGTCGTTTGTTAACCATGAAGCTTGTGCATGTGTGTGTGTGTGTGTGTGTGCGTGTGTGAGAGAGAGCGAGAGAGGTGGGTGCAGGGCAGTGTAAACATCACCCCATGGCTCTGGTGAATCCGATCCACTCCACAGCCTCGGGAGCCTGGGAAAAGCCGAGTGGCGGTGCTTGAGCTCTCCGGCGTCTCGGCGTAGAGAAGAGCGAGGGGCCTCTTTATTAAAAAGTGATTAGGGCTCCTCTCAGACAAAGAGGGTGAGGATGTGGCCAGCCGGGCTTCCGATGTGTTTAGCCTGGCATGATCCTCAGCTGAGCTGAAAGGAGGAAAATCAGGTACTTGCCAAGGAGGAAGAAGTTCCCCCAGAATTCCCCGACGCATACTAACCTGAGACGAAAGGCCCATGGGCTGGGTCCAGTCATGCACCAGTGGCAAGCAACAAGGAGAGGAACACAAAAAGCTGTCAAAGCCACTAGTCAGGGGAATTACTCCCACACACTGAGCTCTGTCAGGATAAGATGCCTGGCAAGTCCCCTGAGGATTTATTCTCTGGCTGTCTGTTTTCAGTTTTACTTCGTTTCACGAGCTTTACTCGGCAGCTTTCATTTCTTAATTGCTAAATGTGCTTCCCTACAGCAAAGCAGTGTTATTGGCTCAAACGTCTCGTGTCTCAAATGGCTCCAAAGTGTTGTATTCAGTAGCGCAGTGATTACTGTAAACAGAAACCCAATTAAAACACAATGTCATGCATTTGAGAATGCACCAAAGGAATGGAAGAATTCCACTTAGTCTGATTAAGCAGAATCATAAATGGCAGGTAATCTAACACAAGCTCTTTGGCAAAAAGGAAATGGATTTGACATCGCAATAAAGTGCAACGTCGAATCCCAAGGCATCCTTTAAAAGGAGTCTTTTGAAAGAAAGGGCAATTACCTGAAATTGATTTCAAAAGCCAGTATTGGTGATGCCGTTAAGTAAAAGCTTTGTGTGGAGGTTGCTGTCTTTGCTCTCCCATTTGTCATCAGGGTCTAGACAGACAGCAGAATGGCAGGGGCGGGGAGGGGTTGGGTTGGGTTGGGGTCTGTTGGGGGTGGCTGTGCAGAGGGAATGGATGGGGGGGACCACAGGCAGAGGTACTGTAATTACTCTAATCGCCATGGGAACATCTGGGGCCTCCCAGGTTGTAAGTGCAGAACGCCTGCACTCTCCCCCGAGAGGAGTCGGCTTGCAGCAGGCATCCGCTCCAATCTGTACAAGCACCGCAGTGTGTTTGCATTCGCATAGCATGCATCCACAGCACCTCAAGCTCTGTTGTTCACACAGGTCACAGTAATTGCACTCCATAGTGAAGTAGTACAGGAGAAGGAGTGTTGGGGTGGTGAGAAGGTCTTGGTATTAGCAAGGGGTGGACTAACCTTATGTAACCTTAGTAAGTGGTCACATTTTGTTCAGCTTTTTGGTTGGCTTGAAACATGACTTTGAAGTAAGTCCATCTGTGTGTGTGTGTGTGTGTGTTTGTGTGTGTGTGGGTGTGTGTGTTTGTGTTCGTTCACACCTTTGTTCCTGTTTGGAACGTGTTCTGTGTTTGTAATTTATATGTGTATGGCGTAGTGTAAAGCGTGTGTGAGCGTGAATGGCGCTGACAGATGGCTGGAGAGCGCTTGCCTCTCTGCAGCCTGCCATCACTGCAGAGTCGTCCATTGTGCTGAGGCTCGGGCATGTGGCAACAGGATCTCACTCTCACTGATACCCATCAGTTGAAAGCCTAGTGCTGCACAAAGTGCACATTCGTACCGTACTGTTGTATCACTTGGCAAGAACTTACACACACACACACACACACATACACTCACTCATTCATTAACTCGCACAGTGAAATGTGAAAAAGCTTGGGAACTTGTCACCTATATACATACATGTATTGTATAAACCTGTTTACACACACAAGTTAATACTATTGGCTAGAAGACTGAAGTACATTCTGTTGATTTCCTACCATTCGGCACCAGGTGAAATGTTTTAGTTGAGAAATCAGTATGCGATTTTACAGGAGGTGTGTGTGTGTCTGAGTGTGTGAGTTTGTGTGTCTGTTTATGTGTATATGCCCGTTTTGCTTAACTTTGAAACTGTTATATAGCCGTTGACCGTTTTTGTTAAGGTTTTGTTGCACTAAAAAAGCCCCTTCATACCTATGTCCCTGTAATCCAGCCCTCCCCAATCAGAAAGATTTAAAGTTGTCTCCTGTAAAGACATGTCTCTGCGACTCTACTCTCGGCTTATCACATATCCCCATCTCTCGTATCCCTTTCACAGAACACGCCCTGAGGCTGACCTTACGAACTCTGACGAGAAAAACCTTCTCCTCCTCTTCCTCCTCCTCTTCTTCACTGCTCGGACGACAACGCCTTTACCTCCACTGCACCCTCGTCTAGACACCTACCAGCCTCTACTATTGGTGCCAGCGTCTCCACCGAGGGGCGCCCATCTCCTCCGAGACCGGCCGAGAAACCCCCGTCGTTCCCGCCTTGCTCCCCTCCCTCCTGCCTGCTCCTCCTGCCCTCCCCCCTCACCATCACCACCTTCTCCCCCCTGACCGCCACCGGCGCCAACCTGCCCGCCAACATGTCCATCGCCCTCAAGCAGGTCTTCAACAAGGACAAGACCTTCCGGCCCAAGCGCAAGTTCGAGCCGGGCACGCAGCGCTTCGAGCTGCACAAGCGGGCACAGGCGTCGCTCAACTCGGGGGTGGACCTGCGTGCCGCTGTTCAGCTGCCGCACGGTGAGGACCTCAACGACTGGGTGGCGGTGCATGTGGTGGACTTCTTCAACCGCATCAACCTGATCTACGGTACCGTGTGCGAGTTCTGCACAGAGAAGAGCTGCCCGGTGATGTCGGGCGGGCCGCGCTATGAGTACCGCTGGCAGGACGAGCACAGGTACAAGCGGCCCACCCCGCTGCCCGCACCCACCTACATGAACCTGCTCATGGACTGGATCGAGGTGCAGATCAACAATGAGGACATCTTCCCCACCAGCATAGGTGAGTCCAACACAATGCTCTAGTCTAGAGATATAGCCTACAGGTTAAGGAGGCTTAAGGACTGCTTGACCTGCTTGGTTGCTATTTTCTTTTGAGTACACCTTCAGGACAATAGGCAGACCTGCTGACCTGTATGAGGGCCTGTTGAAGAGTCCTGGACTTCATCAGTCTTCACAGACCTTTCTTACCATAATGGTTTCTTGTGAGAGTCCATTAGAAGCATAGAGTGTCAATATTCCTAAAGTCATGAAACTGAGTTAGTGATTTATATTCTTGTTGAGCTCTTGTTGGTCTTTTCGGGTGAGCTCAAAGTTTGGGCACTTAACCTTGTGCCAAATTTATCTTAAAGTCAAATAACATTGACTATAATCACAACCTTGCAGGAAATTGTGTTTTGGTCTTGGTCAGAGCAAGTACTTGTCTCTTGAAATATGAATGGCCTGTGAGTGGTCCAAGGACTGTGAGATAAGGCCAAGAGTGCTGACGCATTTAACACCGTAAACAGTCTTGGGCTTTATCAAGGTTTGTTTGGAATATTTATAAGGTTATGGGTTTTATCGTTAAGTGCTCAGTGTCACATTTGAGGGACGTTACTGTTTTGTGTTCTGATCCTTCTCAATTCATATCAGGATGGAATTAGAAATTCTTTTTCATTTGTGTTTACAGCCCTTGTTGTGTGTGTCACTAATCCAGCTGTTTCCTGCGTAAGCCGATTTATACAGTAGGAAGGGCTGTGTTTTGTTGACTTTGGAAAGGAGTTTAAGATAACCCATGCAAGAACAGATGTGTCCCAATATGATGAGAGTCAAGTGGAATACTTCATGTGGGTAAAGTTAGCCAGACACAGGGAGAAGTGACCATATGCATCTAGCTCCTACTAAAGATTGGAGCTGATAGGATCAATTGTGAAACACTTTCTTAGTAGAGAACTCATAGCATCTTACCACTGTGGCCTTAAAACAGTAAAATGAGGTAAACTATTGTGACCTTTGTCGATTTTCAGTTCCACTTGGTACCCAGTTTTCGATTCCCATCCCTAGTTTCCACTGATCTCCCAATCCAAGGGCTGACGCATTTGAAATCAGCCTGTTGCTTTCATACTGGATAGACAAGTCAGTCATTGGTTTGCAGAAATAACAGAAAGCTAGTTGGCCTGTCATCTACATGGCTAGACAGAGGTACCTCGAAATACTCTTTCTCTCTTGCTCTGTCTGGACTTTTCATCCCTCTCTCTCTCTCTCTCTCTCTCGCTCTCTCTCTCTCTCTCTCTCTCGCTCTCGGCCAGAAACGTGCCGACTCCCTGAGGTGTGCTCTGTCGGTTGTGGCTATCGTTGACAGGAAACAGTATCCTACCCTATCCTGTGAATTATGCAGTGCCATGTGATCCCCCCAAGGCCCTGTCCTGTGCCCAGTGCCATTCCGCCGCTGTAACCCGAACCCTTCAGCTCTTTTGTCTCCCCATCACACGGCACACAGGAGCACCTGAGTCACTGGCAACCTTAGAGCCCCTTCTCTCTCTCCTCCTCCTCCTCCTCCTCCTCTTTGTTATCTTCTCCTCCCTCATGTTTTTTAGCTCCCTCAGTGCTCTGAGCGAGGCATCAATTATTCAGCCTGAAGCATGCGCAAAGACTTTAGCACCAGCCTCAGCTCCATTTGTATACAGTGGCCCATGTTTTATTCACGCCGCAAATGAAAAGAATGGAGCCGCTCATAAAGGGAGGGAATAAAGAAGTGCAGCTGAATCAACAAGCGAAAAAGAGAAAAAAATGACTCGAGACAGAAATGTCTCAAATGCTTTGGGGGAATTGGTGGATTGGAAGGACAGTGTTTTCCTGTCTCTATCGCTGTGCAGTTTCATAACATTAGACAAACGTGTCTTGCCAAGGTATTGCTAATATACATGATCATTTCTACTAGTGAAGAGATGGCTTATTCTCTGCTTAGCTCAGCTTTTCAGGATTCAAATCAACAGCATATTCAAATATCCTGCCTTTGATCTCTCTTAAACAAAGCCAATCCATACCGAATATACCCGATTGTATGCTTCTGTGGGTGAGCGAATAAAGTTAAGTTTCCTGTAGGTTAAATAAATCCTCCATCTATCTATCTATCTATCTATCTATCTATCTATTCTCTCTCTCTGTCTATTTATTTATTTATTTATTTATACACTATATCTGTCTATCTATTATCTAACTAGAAGTAGTTCACTCTCTATACTCTATACTCTATATCTGTCTATCAATTATCCATCTATCTATCTGTCTGTTGTACAAGGCTATGTACAAGGCCTTAGTTCACCCGGTGCAGGGAACGAAGGGGGGTAGCGGATCCCTGGTGAGAGCTTGCCCTCTAAACCGCTGAGCGGAGTCAGCAGAAAGGGATTAGGCCAGTCTCCGGAATGTTCCTCGGCATCTGTTTTGCTTTCGTACTCGTGCCTTTTGAACTGGGCAACAACTCCTTTGGGGGAAAAGTGTGATACACGTGCTTCACGCACTCACACGTAATACACACTTGACGGACCAAGCCACACTGAGCTCAGCTGATGCCAGATCAGCAGCGTTGAATGTCAGAGTTGCCATGGTAGCACGCCAGGTAGCGTCTGAAGGTGGGCCGGAATGGGAGAACTGATGTGATATTTTCTGCAAAGAATATACTAGAAGTTTCTAGATGGAGACTTTAAATGAGAATAAGGTTCCATGCCAGTGTTGTGAGCTCTTTCTGACAGTGCGCTCAACCCACTTAGCTGGTGCAAATGGTTGTTAGCAGAAGGTTATGTCCTACCACTCATTTCCCTTCATTGGTTCCATTGAACTGGCATACAGTATCACTGTAACAATCAAGCCCTTTCAAGGGACCACATTATTATTTGTGGGATATGCCTGTGTGTGTATGTGTGTACCTATGTGGGTGTTGTGTGTTTATTATTCATATTGGGTGTTTCATATACAGAAGCCCTTGTAAGCCCCCACCCCCACCCCCACTCCCTCCAAACATGCAGGGTTTGGTTATGTAACAGAGAGATAGGGAGGAGATGGGGGCAGACTTTGTCTGGGGGGGGTGCGTGTGCTGCACTCTGCCTGACTGCGTTGGCGCAGCAAGAAGTTCTTTAGTCTAAAATGTCATAACACACGGGGGTCCTTCTGAGACCCTTTGGCTTCTGGTTATGATTCTGTGGCTGAAGCAGAGATGCAGAAAGCCATGCACCCCGGTTCATGCCCTCTCCCTCACCTGCACGTTTTTACACTCGGGCAGATCGTTGGATGCCTGGGCCTTTGGCTTCCGCTAAGAGGATTTCAAGAGGGCTTTCTGAAAACACACACACACACACACACACACACATACACACACACACACTCACACTCATGCTTACCCCGATCATCGTCTTGCACATGCACAAAAGGATACATTTAATGGCCAGACAGCCACAGTTTCTGGAGTCAGGCGTTCAAGCTGTTCATTCTGCTCTGTGATTAAAGCCAAGCCGTCCAACTCTGGGCCGTTTACCTACGAATGGCTCGCTGCCGCACCATTGTTCGCCTGCTACCATGGCGAGCCCCATTGTAAATATCTTCTGTGTTGAGCTAAGCCTTGTTTTTGTTTTGGTATTCTACTGTATCTCTCTGTACAGGCTTAGGCAGCAGCAGACTGGTCGGCTGCCACTCAGTAGTCGTCTGTTTTTCCTCTCACGCCCTCCAGGGATGCTGGGCAGATATGTAAACAAATAAACACTGCGAGGTTGCTGTGCTGGCCCTCGTAAACTCTTCATAGTGTTTTAGAGAGTGTTATAGTGAAACACTGTATAATAGTCTACTAATGAAAAGATAGCGTTGTAACAAATGTAATTTGTCATTGTGTATAGGTGTCCAGTTTTTACAGTTATGTTGTTTTAAACACTTCATAGTGTTTGTTGTTGTTGTAGTTTTCTCATCTCCTCCTGTGTCCTACTTTTTGTGCTCTCCTGCACAACACTCTGTTGTGGCGTTGACATGGAAACCCAGCATGCCGTATTCCAGATGTTTCCCTCCAGGGGTTAGAATCCATCTCAGCCTGCCCTCACACCTCTACTGTCTGTGGGCCAACGGATTGACTCATCACCCTGCTTTTACGTGTTCTGCCTCTCACAGCAGTAGCCTCCCACCCCGTCTCCTTGATTGGCGTTAGAACACTGAAGTCATTTCATCATCATGCCATGCACAGACTTGTAAAAGGGATTTTCCAGACACTGAAAAATTAGGCTGCTGATGTTGTGCCTCTTCGGGGGACAAGACATCTTAAGCAGTTTTTCTGAATAAAAAATATATCATTGATTGTTTTAAAACACATCCCACTTATGTTAGAATACCCCTGTCTTGTATTCTTGGATCAAAGAATTACAGATCAAAGTGTTTAGACATGGTCATAATCTTCAATACTTACAGAAGAAAGGCTGAATTCAAGTGAAAGGAAGAGCCTGCTCTTAAACTGAGGGAAAAGGATGTTCCTGTTGCCAGGATGTGACTTCCTGTGTCATGACACCTGGAGGGTCATTTGACCTTTGACCCCATTAGATGTCTGCCCTAAACTTTAAAAGATATCTGCCAAAGAGGTTTACCATCAGTCATGGGAAGGAGAGGGTCATAAATCCCCTTTCTCACACACTCAGTGGTATTCGGAAGCAAAATGCTGAAGTCTACAAGGTAAAGTCTACAAGATCATAATCAAAAAGCTGAAGTCTACAAGGTAAAGTCTACAAGATCATCATCAAAATGCTGAAGTCTACAAGGTGAAGTCCACAAAATCATCATCAGTTGGAAATCCCTGCTACCCTATGATTGCAGTCTATACACCACCCCAGAAGCCTAAATAGTTTAGAAGTCTGTGTTGTGTTTGGAGTCACACAAAGGCATGTCTTGAAATGCCTACTTTCCCTCTCCTTGGAATAACATGTATTTAAGGGACCTGACCTCATTACCCAGACTAAGTCAGCTTTTTCCCTTCGCTCAGCAACCATGGGACACATGGATTCAAAATGTCTCCAAGAGGTTTTTGGGCTGGTCAGAGATGGTTTTAAAAAGGACAAGATTGACTGCTTGACAGCAAATGTTTTTTTTTTTTTTTTTTTTTTTTGCTGTGATACATGCAAGAGCATGAATTTAAAGTAACATTAGTAGAATGATTTTATTTGATTATATTTTGTTGTGCATACTGTTGAAATATGGTCCTGCTAGCAATTTTTTTAGAGAGAATGTGACCTTTTACTCAAAGGTCTCCTTCCAAAATAAACCGTTTAAGTCTTGATGTTTTTACATTACCATAGGTCAGCCCAAGTTGTACCTCTATGCTCAACTTCAAAATGCTCTCCTACGCCTGTGATAGAAAACTGCCGGGAAAAACGGAACGGAATCGGAAAAGCTGTACAAATGTACGTCAATTTGAACATTAGCTATGCAGTTAACCCGCCCTCAAGAAACGTTAGGCTGCCTGCAGACAGACCCACTAGATGGAGCGTCACAGCGTTGTTAGCCAATCAGAGGCGATACATTTGCATATAATTAATATTCATAAGAATCCTCTCGAGCTATCCCTGCTCTCGTTTTCACCTAACTAAAATAGCTTGAAACAAGACAACCACAGCATATTTTTTGTCGAAACCAACTCTCATGACATTATTTTAGATAAGAGACCATGACAAAATTAATGAAAATACGATGGAATGAGATCTTTAAAGCAGGATCATGTTGTAAAAAGCAAGAATATTGCTAAACCTAAGTAAACTGGGTAACAGGCGCCAAGGGCTCAGCGCTGCTCATTAGCATGGCCAGATTGAGCGGAGCCCAGGCAGCGCATGAGCCCGAGACAGCACAGCTCAGCTCCTCTCTCTCTCTCTCTCTCTCTGAGGAAAGATCCAGGCTGAGTCACCGCGGAGCAGATAGGCCCGAGAGGTCACCCTTCGTTCGCTGTGTGCAGCTTTCAGATGGTTGTTTTCTACGCACGGATGGAGCGATTGTCATGTTGATTTGGTCGTTAGCGCTATATTAGTGCTCTCCAGATTTCAGTAGAAAAAAAAGCTTTTTGATGAGCGGAATGTTCTGATGCAAGTTTGTGAAAAGCCATTTGGTAACATCTCAATTAAAATGCTTGCTGGTTGAATGGTACCACAACTCCCAACAAGGCCTGATAAACTTGTCCCCAATCTGCCTCTCTACTGGGTTTTCACCAGTGTGTTGGTGGTTTGCCATGGAGCTTCTTTTACTGATCTGTTCAGCAGGTGGCAGATTAGGGAGAGGGGACAGGGGAGAGGGACAGTGGCTGTGGGATTGGGAGTCGGGGGGTAGACGGGTGGGTTGTATGTGCTGATTGGGGAGGGCGGTAGAAGCAGCTCCATGGGTGGTCCCCCACCCCCCTTTCCTGCAGATTTCCCCCAGGACATCCTAGCTCACCAGCGGACTGGTTTTTCCTGCAGTCCTGTTTATAGCACGAGCGACAGCAGAACTCTCTGCAGTAGAACGCAGATCTTACACAGCACACAAAGAGCTGAACTCTCCTGTACTATAGTCTGTTTTTTAATTTATATAGCGCATTTTTACAAAAGGCATGTCCCAAAGCGCTTAACACAAAGATGCCCAATGAGCAACAGGGGCAAGTAAAAACTCCCTATCAGCGTTTTTTGTTTTTACTTGTTATGATAAAGGAAGAAACCTTGGGCAGTTCCGACGGCTCAAGGGGCTAGCCCAAATGCCCAGGGCAAGTCTTCAGTCTCTCAGATGGTGATTAATGCCTTGGTATGTCTGCTGATGACAAATATCTCCAGATGTGTGTGTGTGTGTTTGTGTGTGTGTGTGTGTGTGTGTGTGAGTGTGTGTGTGTGTGATTTTAGTGTGTCAGTAGTCATACATGAAGGCTCAAAGGTTATCCAGATTGATTGGATTGTGAAGTCGTCTTTGCACTCAGCTGGTGTGATCCTGCTGGCCGCTGTGCTGGGCCTCACCATTCCAGCACCGGCTCACCTCTCCCCATGCCATCTGGTGCCTCTGGCTCTGGCTCTGCCTAAGGAGACGGGCATCCATCTCTGTGTCATGTGCTTGCTCTGACACCCTCTTACACTAAGGCTACCATAGCGTCCTACTGCACACTCCGACTCTTTTCAACCTTTACCATCTTTACTGTTATGGCACACCACTGATGTTTTTCTGTATTTCTAAACTGTGTGTGTGTGTGTGTGTGTGTGTGTGTGTGTGTAGTTGTCACTTGCATGTATGCCTATGTGTGTGTTGTTCAATAAAGCCCTGTACACCTTTATTATCCTATTGGATGAATAAAGTACTGTACAGTATATCCATCCATTTCTATATCTATCTATTCATTTCTATATCTATCTATTCATTCATATATCTATCTATCTTTTACTGTTTCTGCTTCATCTTTTCTTACTCTCTTGTGTACCGTCTCCCTTTGCGAGTTCCAACATGCGTGATGAGCCTGTGAGATTTTCTCATTGGTCCATCGGCCGTGTTTACATCTGGTGTTAGTGGTGCTGTATTTATTAGAGTGTCGTCAGCCACGCTCGTTCCCAGTGCATTTCAGTGCCCAGTAAGCAGACACGCGTGCGGTTGTGACTCCGCAGCCGACTAGTCATTCAGGGGGGAGTCAGTGACGGCTCGATTTCTCACAGCTGCACATTCTTACAGGACAGATCACTCAGCAGACGGCACGCAGGCTGTAATTCAGCGTAGCTTTCGCTGCCGCCTGGCCGCTACGTCATTCAGGTTCTCGCTTCGACACACACACCACTACTGCTCCCCAGAGGACGGGCTCCTCTCCTATACAACGCTACAGTCGGCCGTTTGCCCATCGGCGTATCGGGTGACAAATCGCCTCTCGTTCGTCAGACAGAGAGGCAGCGGGTCCTGCTCCGGGACAGGGCCTCCCCATGTGTCGCTGGAGTTTAATCCTACCCACAGCTTGCGGATCAGAGATTATAAACTCACAGTTCAGCTTTTACGCCACCATGAGCCGACTGTACTTTGGAATATTTTGATATTATGATAGCAGTTGTTTATTGGAGCGAGGCCTCGTTTGGTTTGCTGTCTCATGGTTCCCAGAGTCTGTATCTACGGACGGGTCGGGCCCTTGGTCATCAGGCTGTGACTCCTGGGACACGGAAACAAAAGAGACTTGGACACTGATCCAAAATGTGAGAGGAAATCAAATGGCATAATGAGACCATGGCTGCAGGACTATAAAAGATAGCAGAGGGAGAGGGAGAAAATAGAAATGGAGAGAACAGAGAGAGAGAGAGAGAGAGAGATCAGGCTGATTTGGGTCAGTGTGGATTGGACTGATGGTGTGTGTGTGTGTGTGTGTGTGTGTGTTTGCTGATGATGATGTTTGGAGAACGGATTCTTCCTGCTGGGTCTGGATTTCTCCTCAGAGCCGGTCTGTCCGTATGTGTGTGTGTGTGTGTGTGTGTGTGTGCGTGTGCGCACATGGGCCCTGTAGGCAGCCCACTCACGTCTCCATCAGGATAATGAGACACTGCATCTGGCCCTATTCTCCCTCTCTCTTACACACACACTGTCTCTTTCTTCCAAATAAACACACACACACACACAGACACACACACTCAAGCATATCAGTGTCTGTATATCTAGCTCATTTTGTAATACCATTCTATGTTACACACACACACACACACACACTGAACAAATGACATCATGTTACCTCTGACTTTACGTAGCATCTCCATTCCCATCCCGCCCCCCCCCCCCACCACCACCACCACCCCAACCCACGGGGTCACAGAGAGGTCAGAGGTCAGAGGGCAGGTGACGGTGCGTGTGGAGTGGGTTAAAAGGCGCCTGAAAGAGAGCCTTATGTCCAGGTACCCTCAGGGGCAGCAGAAAGAGGATTGGACTGTGTGTGTGTGTGTGTGTGTGTGTGTGTGTGTGTGTGTGTGTGTGGATGGGGGGCTATCCAGTACCCCGGCCGTAAAACACATCTGAAGTCATGAGGCCCTCTGATGTGTACAGGGTGTGTGTCTGCAGCCCAGGGGGGAAAGGAGGACAGAGAGAACGAGTGAGGGAGGGAAAAGGAGGAGGTAAGGGAAGAAGGGAGGGAGGGGCAGGGTGAGTCCTACAGCTGCAGGGTGCATGGGGTGTTCATTTACCCCGACGCTTTGATCCCATCACCACGGTTTCCTGACGGGAAGGAAGTTCCAAGTCCTTTTCCTTTTTCGCGCAAAAACAGTAACGCGTTCCATTTTGCCTTCCCTCTCTTTTTTTCAACAAACGTACTCTTTTACATCAGTTTTTTTTCCGATTATTCATCTCTCTCGCTCTGTCTCTATGGAGTGGTGAATGGTCCATGTGGAGATCTCTCTTTCTCTCTCCCCTCTCTCTCCCTCTCTCTCTCTGTCTTTCTCTCTCTATGTGTGTGTGTGTGTGAGTGTGCGCAGGATGGCGGATGGTGTGGGCAGAGGTTGGGAGTGTGTGCAACATGACATAACGCTGTCCTGTAAAACGAGAGAATAAAAATAAACTTAAAGAAAAAAGAAAGGAACAAGCTCTGCTCTCGGACTGGGAGGAGAGTAGTACCCTGTGATGTAATACATCAGAGCCCGCCGTGAAAAGGACAAGTGGATTTTTTTTTTTTTTTAAGGTGAGTGTCCTGTGGCTCTCCGAGTTATGTGACAGATTTATATCTATAAGTGAGGCCATTTTTACGAGATTAATAAATGGAAAGAGGTTCAGTCTAAGAATAGAGACCCCTCTGAATCGTTCACAGTTCTGCCGAAAATCAGACCGATTTTTGTTGTTATTATTATTTTCTGAGTCTGTCCTTACAGAAGTAAACAGCATCTCTATCTCTCTCTCTCTCTCTCTCTCTCTCTCTCTCTCTCTCTCTCTCTCTCCCCCTCCCTCCCTCTGTGACTTCCTGGCGCTAACCATCAGATTTTAATGTTCAACATCAAAGACTCTGATCAGATTAGCATCAGATATTGTGTGTGTGTGTGTGTGTGTGTATGTGTGTGTGTGTGTGTGTGTGCTGGGGGGCATTTCGAGGGTGCTGCTTCTCAAACTGCTTTTGGAAACACTGACAATCTATGTGTATCCCTGAAGCACGCATGACAGGCCGATCAAAACCCATTTCCAGTGTTTTCAACAGAAAATGACTTAGTTAAAGTGGGGTTAGGGGTGGGGGGTGGGGATGGGGGTTACCTAGGATGAGAGTAGTGACTGTTATCAACCAAACAGCGTATTTCATTTTTTGCAAAGCCACGTTTGAAATGACATTTGCAATATAAACCATCTTCTCTAGGGATGTAGTCATGTTTGGAGGTGTTTGTCTGTAAGTCTTAACCGTATGGCGCTGGGGGAAACCCTGCTTTGTGGTAATTGGCCACGCAGGCGTAGGGTAACCCCAGACACTAGGAGACAGATGATGCCGGTGCTTTATCTCCTGGGGTTCGTCCCGTTCATGTGCTCTGTGAGTCTGTGGCGGCGGAGAGCTTGAGAGGTGTATCGCATGGCCGCCTGGTGACAGGGGATGATCATTTACAGAGGGCCTGACTGTTCTTTGAACCCCCCATCTAAGGACAGTGGCCATCCCAGGGGGATCTTCCTGTGTGTGTGTGTGTGTGTGTGTGTGTGTGTGTGTGTGTGTGTGTGTGGCAGTGTACTGTACGTCTGCTTGTACGTGTATGTGTGTGCGAGTATGTGTGTTGGTCTGATAGTATTGTAAGTGTGTGTATTTATGTTTGTGCAAGTGTGTGTGTGTGTGTGTGTAGGGGGCTGTTTCCCATCTCCCTGTAATTATCCGCGTGTGGAATGGAATGGGGACGTGCTGTGTGTGCCCACATCAGTGCGGTCAGCAGCAGGGCCAATGACAGAGCAGAGTCGCACGCGCCCAAAACCCACTGGGACACAAACTACAGATCTGCCCTCCACTACTGTTTGTGATCTTTCTCTCTCTCTCTCTCTTTCTTTCTTTCTGTCTGTCTGTCTGTCTTTCTCTCTCTCTCTCTGTGTCCCATTCCTTTTTTCCCTCTCCTACTCCATCTGTGACTCATCTGCTCTTATCTTTCTGTTTTCTCTCTCTCTTTCCCTTAGTCTTTATCTCCCCTCTTTCTTCATCTTTATCTTCTTTCCCTTTTTCTCTCTCTTCCTCCGTTTCTTGTTGTGGGTGTGTGTTGTTGAGGATTTGATGTCTCCTGTGCTGTGTGTAGTGTGTGTGTGTGTGTGTGTGTGTGTGTGTATGTGTAGTCTGTATGTGTGTGTGTTGCTGTAATCTCCTGGTGGGGAGGCTATCATGGGGGAATTAGAGGTGCAGATTAAGGGGGGGGAAATGACTACAAGGGCCCTCTGACCTACTGTAGCCAAACACTGCTGGGGTGGGTAGAGGGGTGGACACACAGGCAGTGGGTAGTACCCTGCCCCCACACACACACAACACACACACACACACACACACACACACACACAAACAGAGACAAAACACACTGTCAGAACACATGCTTACTCCAAGGGAACAGAGCACTCTTTGCTCGGGGAGCTAGTCCAGCAGACTCACTGTAAAAAAAAAAACAACACACACAGACACACACACACACACACAGACACACACACACACACAAAGGTGAAAAGAGCTCTTCATCACAAAGGGGAGAGGGCTTGGGTACATAAGCACAGTGCCGTGTTCAGATTGCAAATTTCACCAGGGGTTATGCAATGGATTAGCCAATTGTGTGGATTACAGTGATGCCAGCATAGGGGTAGGTGGGTGGGGGGCAAAAACTTGGCCTCAGGGTCGGACGAAAACTGCCTAAACCCACAATCACACACACTATCACACACACATAAACTCAGACTGATGTCTTGAGAGCAATTGCCACAGACAAGAGCTCTCTGCTGCCCCCTTATGTTTTTTAAGTGCAACACAGAGAGACATGATCAGAACACATTACTGAGTAAAAAAAATATTACTATATATATATATATATATAATTATATATATATATATACATGACTTCACCCTCTCTCTCACTCTCTCTCTCTCTCTCTCTCTCTGCGGCCAGTGTGTTGGCTGTAGTGTCTGTATATCTGTAGTGCATAAAGTCTTGCGTAGGATAGTTGTGCAGGATGGCTGATGTAGGCACTCCAGAGCCACCCGTCTGCTTCAGCTGCATCCCAAACCCCCAGCCACTATGGCCTGATGCAGGAGCAACACTGAGGGCCCTTGTTTGAAGTTTTGCCCACTGAGTCCGCGCACACACACTCACACACACTCACACACACTCACACACACAAAGCCTGGTCTCACATGGGGCTTAGCTGGTTATAGTAAGCTTTTGTTGGGAAACAATGCTTGCCTAATTCCGAACTACACCCCCCCGCTGACCACACACACACACGGCAATATATACAGCACATGGAAATGTGTGCATATGGACACACAGATACACCCACGCACACAGAAACACACACAGGCCAAGTGTCTCTCTTTCCTCTCTAGTGAGCTGTGTAATTCCGACTCATTATTTCGAGTTCCTGGGCAAACAGAAGATGGGAATTGTGCGTAGACACTACAGATGCCAGTTGGATCCGCGCACATCTCTCTTCCCAGACTAAATATGCACATTCCCTCCCCCACGCAACAACCGGCACGCACATCATCATCATCATTATTAATAGCAGAAATAGTTGGGATGCCGCCATTCGCTGAGGCTGGAGTGCTGAGGCATATTTTCCATTCTTTTGTGCACATGTAAATGTGTTTTTAATTGAACAGTTTGTGTGGATTGTCTCTGAGCAGTGTTGACGCGGAGTGAGTGCAGTGTTTGTTGTAGCATTTTACTTGGCTAGCTGTCCTCTGTGAAAGAGATTTCTGCCTTAACGGAGCTGAAGCAGCTTAGGCAGAGGTGAAACCCACGATAATAGCGCCGTAGAACGCAGCACAGCCTGCCGTTAAATCTCATGGCCATTCAACGGTGAAGAGAAAGACTTAACTGCCACTAAATCTCATGGTCATTCAACAGTAAAAGAGAAAAACATTTCCGTTTTTTCCACCCCCCCCCCCCCCCCCCCCTGTACGGTGGACAGCGGGTAGGCAGAGAACGAGCAAGGGCATCCTGTTTCCCTGCTTTCCTGAGAATGAAGGTGTGTGTGTGTGTGTGTGTGTGTGTGTGGTGCTGTCCATCATGCCAGTCTTACTTTGGCACCACCACCGCCTCAGGAACAGTAGACACACAGGTCAGCACACATGCTTCCATACTGGCCATTGTAAATGTGTGTGTGTGTGTGTGTGTGTGTTTTCTTTCAACTGATTTTGGGTCAGTAATCTCAGGAAACTAGCACGGGCATCAGCAAGCCCACCGGCCTGCTTGTGGTTGACTTGAGTGTGTCAGAGAGCATCAGAGTTCTCTTTGGGAGTCCCCTTTTTCTCTCTCTTCCTCTCTTTCTTGTTGTGTGTTGTGGATTTGATGTCTCCTGCGCTGTGTGTAGTGTGTATGTTTGTGTGTGTGTGTGTGTGTGTGTATGTGTAGTCTGTATATGTGTGTGTTGCTGTAATCTCCTGGTGGGGAGGCTATCATGGGGGAATTAGAGTACGTGTATGACTAATTACTCACAACGCATCACATGAAGAGCACTCTGTCCCCAGCACTACCCCAGCAGTACAGACTCTTAACAATACCAAACCAAGGCCATAAGAGGTCATGAGAAGACAATCAAAAAGATATGACTCTAGTAATATAAGAGTTAGATTAGATTAGATTCCAATAGATTTGCCTGTTGTAATGGTATGTGGAGAGATGGTAGCCTGGAAATGTAGATGTCCCCTGGGAACGAGTGGTAGGGCTTCAGTAGCGCTCTTCCACAAATTTAGTTGGACCAATTACATCAATTTGTCCTGACAGAGAGTCGCCTAGACGTAGCCTCGAGGAAGCTTATCACCTCATCAGCGTCCAAGGGCACATTCATGTGTGTGTTGCAGTCTGGTTTGTCAGGCTGCAGGCATGATTCACTGATGAGAGAGTGATAGACACGCATAGTGTTCCTCTGTGTCTGTAGCTGCTGCTTGTCATAAGAGGCTTGTCTTTATCAGCCGCCGGTGTTGCGCTGGGACTCGTGTTGTGAAAGCGAGCCGCGCAGTAGGTGATGTGTCGTCTTTGAGGTCTCTACCTGTGTTTGTAATCCCAGTGGGAGGGTTGGAGGGAGGAGGAGACAGGGGTGTGTGTGTGTGTTTGTGTTTGTGTGTGGGGGGGGGGGGGGGGGGTCACTGTAATCTCTTCCGTCTGGGATTACCTCGTTATCCGCTCAGTCAATAGAAGTCAGGATGTCAGGGCACAATGTCTCTGCCTCTTTGTTTGCTTTCTTTTTTCTTTCCTCTCTTTCTCTCTGTCTGTTTTCCCTCAGTCAGTTCAATCCAGTTCAGGTAGTAAGCTTTATTGGCCAAACACCTTCCTTTCTCTCTCGGCCTTTCACTCCCCTCCTGGCTCACTTGGTAGACAACAGACAAGCACACCTCATCTGATCCTGAGATCCTCCACCCTTCCTGTCCCCTCTCCTCCTCTCTCTCTCTCTCTCTCTCTCTCTTATTCTCCATTTCCTCTTGTACTTGGTAGAGGAGAGACCACCCCTACATCATCTTTGATCCCCCTCAGGAGGGCCAGGGCTCCTAGCAGAGCTCCGCGGCTGACTCATGAGGGCCTGAGGGAGGATAGAGAGATGCTGAGCTCTGATAGTCCAAACCCACAGCATCTATTCCTGCAGGAGTGAAAGTAGACTTGTATCACTCCGCCACTCTACTCTTCTGTTCCCTTCATTCTCTTTCCTCAAGTTCTCTATCACTTCTTCAGCCGACTTCTCTCATCTCTCCTCTCCACCCACGTCCTAGTTTTCATCCCCCTCCCCCCTCTTCTGGCCTCATTTATCCCTTCTTTCTCTTTCTCCCACAATATCTCTCCATCTTTCTCCCTCTGTCTCTTTCTCTCTCTTACATCAGCTATCTCTCTTTCTCTTTCTGTCTCACTATATCCCTACCTTTCTCTCTCTCTCTCTCTCTCTCCTACTCTCCGCCACTATCTCCCTTTCTCTTTCGCACACACTCTCTCCCTCCCTCTCCCTCTATCTCTCTTTCTCTCTCTCCTGCTCCCTCTCTCACACTCTCTCCATCTATTGTTTCTCACCCTTCTCTTCTCCTCTGTTCCTGCAGGCATCCCCTTCCCCAAGAACTTCATCCAGATCTGTAAGAAGATCCTGTGCCGGCTGTTCCGTGTGTTTGTGCACGTCTACATCCACCACTTCGACCGCATCATCCAGATGGGCGCCGAGGCCCACGTCAACACCTGCTACAAGCACTTCTACTACTTCTGCACCGAACTCAACCTCATAGACCGCAAGGAGCTCGAGCCGCTGGTGAGGGCCTGTGTGTGTGCGTGTGTGTGTGTGTGTGCGCACGCTTGTCTCCTTATATGTGTGTCTGTCGTTTTGTATGTGTGTGAGTGTGTTTTGTGTGTTTGTGTGTGTGTGTGTGGGGGGGGGGGGGGTTGTGTTTGTGTCTGTGTGTGTGTTAGCAGACACTTTTCTCCACAGTGACCTACATTTACAGCTATCAATCACATTGGGTCCAGTCTCCCTTAGAGCAACTTATGGTTAAGTGCCTCGCTCAAGGGCATTACAGAGGCAGACAAGATTTAAACCCACAATTTCCATGGTACTAACCTGCTTGCCATCTTCCTTAACCACTATTTGTGTGTGTGTGTGTGTGTGTGTGTGTCAGACTGTCTGTCTGTATCAATGTGTTTTGTGTGTATGTGTGTGTGTGTGTGTATATATTTATATATTTCATGTAGTTCCAGGAACGGGCTTACCTCATTGTCATGGCTCCCCTGGGTGACTCATAAACTTCAATCCCTTGGGAGAGTGAGGTCATGCCAACTAGTATAGCATGTAGATCTAGTGTCTGTCTGTCTCTCTGCCTACCTGCCTACCTGTCTGTCTGTCTGTCTGTCTGTCTGTCCATCTGTCTCAGAGGTCTGATCCTCACTCATTGGTCTCTGTCATTGGCCTAGTCATCCCGTATGTGTAGTGTGAAGATGGAATTGAGAATCGCCAAAAATCTACTGTGCATGTAACCCCCCCCCCCCCCCCCCCCCCCCCTCTCTCTCTCTCTCTCTCTCTCTCTCTCTTCATCTCACACTGCACATAAGCCTTTGAACACCAGGGCTGAGAGTAGATTAAGAGCTCAGGATCTGTAGCAACATCTGGCTCCACCTGCCACTTGACCCCTGCCAGCCCTGACCTCACGTGAGTGGGCCAGCCACCTCTGACCTTCTGCACATGGGTGTCTCAGTCAGAGCATGTGCACACACACACACACACACAAACACATACACATACACATTCAGGCACACATATACATTTGCATACACACACACACATACACAGGCAAACAGATTTATTCATACGTGAACTCACATGCATGCACATACATATACACACACTCAGACATACACACATGCATGCACACACGCATACACATATGCACAGACAGTTACAAGCATACACACAAACAAACACACACACTCACATGCACACAAATACACACACACACGCACGCACACACACACGCACTCACACAGGCTCACTGAGCTGTCCTGTAATCTGCCATTGTGACACAGGAGAAGCACGTCTGTTGAGCGTGACAGTATGCGAAGCGCCATCTCTCATGCGCTGTGTTCTCACACTGTGTGCCGTGCTGTCCGTCCGAGCCCTCAAGATGCCAACACGCCCACAGATATTGGACTGGTCAAGTGTGACTCATCCGCCGCCTTCTGTTCTCTGGGGATGGATCTGGACAAAAACACACTTAATGAGTTTCTGGAACGGGAGCGGGGACTCTGTGATGATCGGTCCTGGCCAAGAGACTCAACACGGCACAGCATGAACAATGGTCGCCTTTTTTATCGCCTCACCTCAAGAGATTCTCATGATCAGACCCAGAACAAACTGTTTGAGAGAGAGAGAGAGAGAGAGAGAGAGAGAGGAGGAAAGAGAGATAAAGGAAGGGAGGTCTAGTATCAGTCATCATTAAGGAGCCCTTTGGTGTTCCTCTAACTATGAGGTATAGCACAACGTCCATTTCAAATAGGGCTTCATGTCATATACTGTACCTGTGACAGCACACATGTGACACACATAGTCTCTATGTGCCCGACTGCCAGACATGTTAAAATCCAGGGGACAACCATAGCAGTGAAAAAATGATGCTAAATATAATTGGTGGAAATGCCCCCCCCCCCCCCCCCAAAAAAAAGGGTAAATCATGAGATGCTCAAGTGTTTAATAATTGTGTGATGATACATTTGACCGAGATCAATCGTGTAGTTAAGAGGTGCTGAGTAGGCCACAGATGGCTGCTGCAGAAATGGGCTCCATTTGTAACAGTGGCAGCGCTAGCGAGCGATTGGGCCATCTTGCAGTTGAGTGGAGCGCATCACGAGCCCACGGCACCGCACACATCATTAGCCTCCTCATCGCAGTACGGAGGAAGGCAAGCGCACACCATAATGACAACGACTGAGTCTGACTTACTGGAACAGAGCGATACAGGAACACAGAGCGAGAGATGAGATGAGAGATGAAGAGAAGGAGAAGAGAGTTTTATGAGCCATTTGAAAAGCCTCTGGGAGCTCAGCTGGATTTACGGCTCTGAAGAGGAAACAGGAAATGATGTCTCTAAAGGGGTGACCAATGTAATGATGTCACCAGTGCTAGTGGGTTTCGGTTGCAATGCATTTGGAGCAAACAACAAGGAGTATTTAGGTGTGTTTGTGTGTGTGTGTGTGTGTGTGTGTTTTCTTACCATCTTTCTTTACATCACTGGTCATCTTCTCCTCACACTCCCACATACACACTCCATCCATCAGGATCCCTCATTCTGTGTGTGTGTGTCTGTGCTCAGTGTGTGTGTGTGTGTGTGTGTGTTTGTCGCTGGATCTGGCGTCTTGAGTGTGCCCGCTGGGCCGTGGCTGCCAGGCTGAGCTGTGCCCATGGCTGTCCTCCAGCTCCCTGCGCCACCCCACACCTGAGCTGCCAGTGTGGCCCACTGACTGTGCCTGTGCCTGTGACTGTGTGCGCTAATGGAAACATCATCAGGCTCTGACCTCGTTCCTATTCAGCGGTATTTATAGCCCAAACGAGCTAGATGTCTTCCATAGCGACATATGAGCTCTGCTCTTTTTAATGGCTCAGTGTAGGGTTGTGTGAGAGAGACAGGATGAATTGGTGGATGGAGGGATAGATGGAGAGGTGGATGGATGGATTGACAGATGGGCGGATGGATGGAGGGAGGAGGGTGTCTTTGAGAGACATTGTCTTTGTCTTTTTGTGGTAGAAACCTCAGTGGAGGAAATGAGCATGACCAGTGAAGTAA
>JAGFZM010000441.1:193316-222989 GCA_017657215.1 Limnothrissa miodon | reverse complement strand
TTCATTTCTGAATGGTTCATGGTGTACAACAGAGGTTCATTTCTGAACGCTGGTTCTGTTTTATGGCCACAGCATGGATGTGTCCTTTGGATAATTTTTTACCCATATTGTGAATTCTGCTGTGCGTTGTACATTGTTTGCTAGTTTGTTCCAAAGCACAAGGTACAGATGAATGTGTTCACTGTATAGATGCGGACACTGATATTTTATTTGCGGACACAATCAAATCTCTTCTCCATACAGTAGGATTAGTAGACCAAAGTCCAAACCTTCCAAAAACATCAGGAAGGAGGAGAATGAAGGAAGAGAGAATCACACACAACCCCCGACACACACACACACACATACAAACACACACACACCACCATCTCTTCCCGATGAGGAAACACACTCTGTGTGTTCTAGGTCAGCCATGTCATCGGGTACCAGTCATGACCAGGCCCCCAACACCAGCTGAGAGAACTCTTAAGAAGGTTCTCCAAGGCAGTGAAAATAGATACGCAGCTCAACCCAGGAGGGGCCCAGCTGCCAAGGCCTCAGTGTGCACGAGGCAGAGCTGTGCCTTCGGGGTCTTGTCAGTACGGACAGCGAGGAACAGGAACAGCATGCACAGCAGGTTTCAAACATGGATTCTCCTGCGGAATGGCGTCATCTTGGCGTGATGGCATAATGGGGTGCGGGGGTGGGTTGCTGGACCTCATCACCTTGAAGTTTCTTCCCTGGTCTCATTAGCACCTTCCCTGATTCTCATCAATCTGAAACAGCCTCCCCCAGTACACACACACACACACACACACACACACACACAACCGCCTGAGGCAGGATGTCCACTTCACCACATTAAGGCCCAGAGGATGGAAATGGATATCTACCTAGTCCTCTTTCTCTCTCCCTCTCTCTGTATTCCCATGTTCTCCAATGCACTCTCTGCACTACAGGAACCCTGCTAGCAGGGCCTCTCCTGGGCCACTAGTAATAACTCTGTCTCAGTGAGATCTGATGGTGTGTAAATTGCATTAGTGTTTTGGGATGCAGGGATCGGACAAAATGGATGAGTCGTGAACTACTGAAAGGAGAGAGTAGAGGCTTCTCTGACGCTTCTCTGGAGTTTTTTTCTGTGCTTGAGAGACATTTTGTTTCGGACCTATCTGTTGAAAGCTTATGCATTGTGATGGTCTATTATGCACTGTGATATATACTATATGTTAATGATGTACTGTGATATATACTGTATGTTACTGATGTACTGTGATATATACTGTATGTTACTGATAGAACATATTACACACGATTTGTAGAGTCTAAAACTTGCTTTGTTCAAGAAATTTCATCTGCTGACATTCGCTTACATTAAACTTACGAATGAGTTAACTTTGTAACTATGTTACATGTATGAGTACAATCTGGTCAACTATGTTACATGTATGTATGTTCAATCTGGTTGACTAAGAAATGCATGCATAGTTTGAAAAACAACAGATTTTATTGGTGTCTCATGGACCTTCGTAGAAACTTAAGGTTAGCATTTCAAACAAAAGACAAAAGGGTGATATTTACAGTTGACCCCAGGTCTTGGGACAGAGAAACAAATTCCAGCTGTGTCACTTCCACTCTTACCTCACCTCGGACATCACATCAATCAAAGCAATTTACAATGGCTGACATTCAAATACAAACTGAAAGAGTTCTTGGATACAAACCTTTAAAAAAAATCATTCTATTTCAAACACGAGTACACAATGTGTGCAAAATTGTAGTCCATCCATCCCTTTTTTAAAAGGACTGATAAAACCTTGTTTTTCACTAATACATATCCAGCAAGAGTGAAGTAACTGGTACAGGATACATGTCCAGTGGAACTGGGTGAACATAGTGTTTACAATCATCCAGCTTCTTCGGCTGAGCAGTCGATGCCTGCGTAGGTGAACTTCTCATACAGGGTGGTGTTCACATATGTCTGCGGTAAGAGAGGATACAAGAACAACCGCAGGTGAAAACAAAGCATGATGGACGGTTCACAACCATGTCTAGTTTTGAATCACGTCAAACAAACAAAGACACCGAACAATTTTGCAGCAACAGTGGACGTGGACAACTTCCAGTGGTCTGGGTGGTGATATGAACAGGTGTGTTTGTTCTGTGTGTGTGTGTGTGTGTTACCTTTCTTTCTTCCAGCATCCGATTGAGTGAGACCAGGATCTGAGTAAATGAGGGTCTCTCGTAAGGTTTCTCTCTCCAGCATTGTCTCATCAGATCATACCTGGGTACACACGGGGAGGTTAGGACAGGGACTGATACCTAATTGTAGATGTAACTGGTCATGGAAGGAACTGTAACACTTCAAGTTGTGAAGGCTTATATAAATATATATGATAAAATGATAATATATAATTTGTATAGTCCTGGTGATGTTTAAAAGGTTATAAAAGTGTTTTATAATCCATATGATAAATGCACTTACACCTCATCGTCACAGTTAAGAGGTTTCTCCAGGCGGTAGCCTTGAGGCAGTTTCTCATACAGCTCAGCACAAGTCATCCCACAGTATGGGGTCCCACCTATAACACACACACACATGCACACACATGCATACAGAGAGAGGGAGAGGGAGGAGAGGGAGTGACGGACAGAAAAAGAGAGAAAGAGAGAGAATACCGTTTGATTGAGTAGGTTTCAGATGGTAAAAACTCAACAAAGTAATGACTGTTTAAACCCAAATATACATCATTTAAACACTATGTTCTGTTTATAGCATATGAGATAGCTTGCCAGTAATGGCTTAGGGTCAAACCTAACACATTCCCATTGTGAGGTGGCGTGCTAGGCCAGTTAAAACACAGCCACGTCATTAAGCACTCGGCCATGTGCCTTTTGGATTCTACTCCGCCAGTAAATCAAAGATGTGGAGGTGGAATCATAAATACAAACCCAGGCTGACGATCTCCCAGAGAAGAACTCCATAAGACCACCTGGTGAAGAAGCACATTAAAATGAATGTTGTTTCTCTTAGCACCAGCAAACATATAAATCTGCTGTGCATGGATGTGTTCAGTGTGATGTGCCTTTGGATAACAGGCCCTGGAAATGGGCTGTAGTAATCTGAGTAATCCGTGGTGAAGTGGAGGCAACAGATCTCAAAATACTCACACGTCACTGTTAGTAGTGTAGACACTGTAGTTTAAGGATTCAATGGCCATCCATCGCACAGGTAATCGGCCCTGTGAGGAGGAAAGGTCACAATAAGTGTGGGAAATGTAAACATTTTGGCCGAACATAGTGTGCTTTTCCTCCAGCATCCATACCATTGTCTTCTTCACATACACTTCTTGGCCTCTGGACAGGCCAAAGTCGGCGATCTTCGCCACAAAATTCTCCCCAACAAGAATGTTCCTGGCGGCAAGATCTCTGTGGATAAACTAAAGGGATCCAGGCTATTAGAATTATCTCCAAGTGTTAACCACTGCTTTGTCTTTCCTTCACAATCATGTGAAAATTAAATTATTATTGTCACACAATGAAAGTAAATTATTAGTTGTTAGTAATTAGTTATTAGTAAAGTTAAAAGTAATTATAAATAATAGTAAATTATTAACTTTCGTTTATAAGCACATTTTGAAACATACAAATGTTTGTAAAAGCCAGTTTCTGAGTTAGTTAACATGATTGTTTGTAGTATGTTCCTCTCTTTATTCAGGGGCCATTACATCTGCTTTTATACAAATACATAAACTTCTAAAAAATCTAAATACATAAACTTATAAAATATACTTTATAGAAACATTTACACAAACAATTAAATATTTCTTGCAAGAACAGCTTTTGATGAAGGATTGAGGAAGAATGAGAAGCAGACAAACATTTGGAACTAAGTAGGCTGAAATGTGTAGCCTAAACCGGCCTAAGGACTGGATGTTGGGAGTGGGTTTTTACTGGCTGAATGGACTCAGGGTCTCACCAGGGTCTCACCTGTTTCTGACTCAGGTAGTCCATGCCCCGCGCCACGTCTGCAGCGAAGTGCAGGAGCTGCTGGGAGCAGAGGGTGGAGGCAGTGCTGTGGGCGATGGCGAACGCTGGGTCCGTCTCCAGCACCCTGCTCTTCCGCAGGAAGTCCAGCAGATTGCCGTGCGGAGCGTATTCAATGGCTAAATACAGATAGCCTGCGGAAAAATCATCATCATCTATCCATCAGCCAAACAAAGCCCCTCCACACACAGTACTATGTCAACGTCCACTTAGCCTAGCGCCACCCCTTTGCACCTGGGTGTCAGAAATGTATGAGAAATCACTTGTAAATTTCACCAGTAGGCATGATTCCGGGATGCCTGGGGATCGTCCTTGACTTCCTTCATATCTCTCACACATGATAAATGTCATGTAACACATAATGTGCATTTTATATTAGTGCTTGACTGGGTGTTAAAAGGCCCAGATGGGGTCTAACAATGTCTAGGAGGAGAAGAGGAGAGGAGTAGAAAAGAGAAAAGAGGGGGAGAGGAGAAGAGGAGCAAGGAGGTAAACAAAAGAACAAGAGAGGAGAAAAGAGAAGTGTGGAAAAAAGCAAAGAAAAGAGGTGGAAAGAAAGAGGAAGAGAGGAGAGGAATGAAGAAGTGAAGCCAAGAAGAGGAGGAGGAGAAGAGGAGGAGAAAGGGGAAGAGAGGAGTGCAGTGGTGGTGAGGAGGAGGAGGAGAGGGCTCATATAGACCTCTGTGTTCACAGGCCCCCAGCAGATTAATGATGTTGGGATGGTGGCCAAGCTTGCAGAGCACCTCCAGCTCCCCAGCAAAGTCCCTGTGGTCATCCTTAGAGGCGTACTCTGAGGGATTGGCACACACACACACACACACACAGACATACACAAAATTCATCAATACTGTTTTTGGCATAGACAACAAGTACAGCGATTTCTTTTAAAGAAATTCCATATTCTGTCTGATATTTATATGGAGAGTATCAGACAGAACTTTTAATAGGATAGGTAGAGGCCAGCACCCTATCAAGTAGTTTTACCTTTCATTCTTTTAATGGCTGCATCCATCCGCAGGCCATCCTTCTTGATGCTGGCCTTCAGCACCTGGCCAAAGTTCCCCTCTCCGATGATGTCCTGGAACTTGATGTCGTTCCACTCCAGGGCTGGGTAGGCCACATGCTGGGGAGTGTTCATGGGTTTCTTAGGCATATTTAGGGAACCGGAGCTAAACTGCACAACTGGTTCCTCTCTCTAAAGAGAGAAATAGAGAGAGAGGCAGAGAGAAAGAGAGGGATAGGAAGGAGAGAGAAAGAGAGTATTAGAAGGAGAAAGATTATTTTTTATTTTTAAAACAAACTTCCCCGTGAAAACAGTTCACATAATATAACAGAGTAATCACAATACACAAACAACAAAAAAAAAACACACACAATACAATACTCCCCTGAAACTATCATTCCGGCATAGTATTGTATTAATATTCTTGACTTTGTCATCCTTTTGAACACAAACACAGACTCTTCCTTTAATACATCCTAAACAATATTCCTCCTGCTTAACCAAACTGCCATCTTTGTTTTACCCAGTATAAAGAATAATGCGAGAAAGAGAGAAAAAGAGAAAAAGAGAGAGAGATGGGGGGATGAATATGAGCAGAACAGCAGAGTGGATGACAGATGAATTCTTGTGTGTAACATGTGTAACAGCTTAGTGTTCAAGCTCACTTGCATGTTCAATCACCAGTGTTCCACATTTTCCATGACGCTGAGTTCTCTGCACTGAGACTAAAGCCTTGACTACCTTCATAAGGCCTTGACTACCCTCAGGCCAGAGTTAGAATTTGGCTTTTCATGTGTGTGCATATGGAAGTATGTGTGTGTGCACATGTACTGTATGTGTGTGTATGCGCTTGCGTGGGTGGGTTTGTCTCAATATGTTCTAAATACACCCCCCCCCCCCGTGTGTGTGTGTGTGTGTGTGTGATGCATGTGTGTGCATGTGTGTGCACCCCTCACCACAATGTTCTGGAAGGCCTGCACCATCCTCCTCTGGAAAGTGGCTCTCTTCAGCTGCAGCACGATGCAGAAGGCGATGAGGATGGTGATGCAGGTCATGCCCGCCGAGCCCAGGATGGCGAAGAACAGCATGTTGCTCTCACTGCTCATCCTGTGCAGTCCTGGACCACAACAAATATCAAACCAATCATCACTCATTCGTTTAACACTCCAGGGCCTTTCAGACAGTTTAAGACAGTCCGGTACATCTTGAAATGTTTAGGTATTTCTTCTGATTAAAAAATTCAATGCAGAAGTAAGTCCTCAGCAATTATAAAATGAGAGTGAAGTAGGGCTGTGCGATTTTGCCAAAAATCAAAATTGCGATTTTTCTCAACCAATATTGCTATTGCAATTTTATTGCGATTTTTCACAATAAAAACCACAAGCACAAAATATGTTCCATTAATATGCATATTTGTACACAAGGTCTATTTAAAAATAGAAAATGAACTATTCTCATTAATCAACACATTTTTATTCAAAGGAATATCTTGTTGCATTGAACCCCAATCCTTGTTTAACATAGTGCAGAGTCTAGCTAACAAACAAGTCTATGCATTAAGTCTATGCAGTTACAAAACAAAAAAATTGCGCGCCTCTGCGATTTTGAAATTGCGATTGTCAAAATTGCGATTACTGTATATTGCAAATGCGAGTAATTGTCCAGCCCTAGAGTGAAGTGAATGTAAATAAATTGTTTTTTTTTATTATTTGAATAAATTGTAAACACACGCTTACAAAATCCCTTACAAAAGAGCTATTATTGTGTGATGAGGACAGTGGGCTTACTGGCGCTCTCCTGATGGGTGAGGGTCTTGATCTCGATCTGCGGCCTTTCCCGGCTCTCGCCCATGTTGTTGGTGGTCCACAGGTCCACCCGGTAGAAGGTGTCCTGCAGCAGCCCTCTCAGCTGGAACAGCATGGCCAGCTGCTCGTGCACCACCGCAATCTCCACCAGCTGACGCAGGTCGTCCTGCTCACGCTGGTACAGGATGGTCACCTTGGCGATGGAGTTGCCCTCGGCCAGCGACCAGGTGATGGTCGCCGAAGTGTCGGTGATGTTGCAGGCCAGGATGTTGAAGGGAGCAGGGGGTAGTTCTGGGTTTGAAAGTTTTAGTGTAGTTGGCTAACAGTGCTTTCAGATGGTAGGGTTTTCTCAAAAAAGAAAAAAAATATTCCTATTGTTTCTTTAATGTTGTCAAAAGAAAGGCCTGTTTTACGACAAGTCTACTTCAAAGTAAAACTATCCTTGTTGAAAGATATATAAACTACTACTGAAGTACTTTCCAAACATAACACAGAGAAAAATAAGGGAACACAAGGAAACTAAAAACTACATATCCCATGAGGCTCTGTTTTGAGTAGAAGAGAACTCTACTCCAAATAATTTTTTCATTTTTTTTTCTCTGGGTGTGCGTCAAAAACAAATGATAAATTGTTCTTCAAGGACCACACTCACTATTGCTTTTTATAACACAAATGTATTGGACCATGTCCACATACATGTATGTATGTGTGTCTGCGCCGGGCAATCATTAGCTCTGTGTAGGACGCAGATGACACACGTACGTCTGTGGACATGGTCCAATACATTTGTGTTGTACAATTTATTTGTTTGTTTTGATTTCTCATCTTAGCGCTCAGAGCGTACCATTGCTGAGGGTCCAGGCAGACACCGCTGCTCGCGAGTGGCCCGGCCGACACTGGACCTCGGTGCTGTTGGTGCTGGAGACGAGCCACAGGCGGCACTCGTACTTGTGCTTGGGCTTGAGGCCCTGCAGCTGCAGTCCCGTGGAGTTGACGGGCAGGTGGTAGGTCTGGAGGTTGCTGAGGTCCGAGCTCTGGAGGCACTCCAGCTGGTAGATCCAGTCCTCCTTGGCAGGCCGGACCAGCCCGTCCCAGGACAGATCCAGAGCCGTTTGGCTCAGCGGGACTAGCTTGATGCCGGTTGGGTAGGAACATTCTGCAACAGAGAGAGGGAGTCATGTACTGGATGCTGGGAAAAAAAAGTGTGTTGAGTTAGTCTGTATGTATGTGTGTGTGTGTGTGTGTGTGTGTGTGTGTTTGAGGGAGAGAGAGAGAGAGAGAGAAAGAGAGATATTATACAGTGGGTTAAAAAAACCTCTTTGAAATCATTCTCTATTGATTTCACTATTTCCAGACATTGTCCAAAATCAGCATTATTAATGAAATATGCTATTCATCCTCCAGTCAGTGTCTTTGACCTCTAGATGACGACTTATTTGCAAATAGTACAAATATGTCACTTTAAAAGTAATGAAAGAAAATTTCTCGAAGAAACATTTTTGGATATAAAATCATGTAATATGAAGTTCTCTGAAGTTCTGAGCTAATAGACCAAATGAGGACTAGAGACATCACTATTCAAAAACTAGTAAAACAAATGCATCTCCTTTGTCTCATTGAGCAGCTCAACATATGAGGAAAGCTGTTTTGTAGAAAAAAATTACATTTTAAAGAAAATAATTTAATACAAATCAAAGTGATACGTTTTTCAGTCACACGTCACATGTGACATGCGTTTGTAAGTCATACATCAAGTGGGTTTTGTTTGTCATCGCAAATATATACACTGTAAATAGTGAAAAGAGCATTCCAACAATTGTTTATCTGTGTGTGAGAGAGAGTGTGTGTGTGTATGTGTGTCTGTGTGTGTGTGTGTGTGTGTGTGTGTGTGAGAGAGAGAGAGTTGCGGTCTTTGTGACATAAAGAGCACGGTCCATGTCCTACCCAGTATCTGCGTGAAGAAGCTAGCCTCTGGCCCAGGGTAGCCAGTCCCTCCGGCCCCAGTCCGAGCGAGCAGCACAAACGTGGTGTACTCGGTCATGGGCGTCAGATTCTCCAGCTTCACCTGGGAACCAGTCACTGGTGCGTACAAACACATGATAGAGATACGACATAAGTCCAGAGTCTCAACTAAATGCTTGATTAAAAACATATACTAACATAAGTAATTACAACAGATTGCAGCTATCAGCTTCATCAGCATTCAGAGTGTTGCACAGATACCATCAAATACTAGTAAGAACATGCCGTGTTTTTCTAGTTTTGAAGAACAGACTGATGCAGTCTGGTATAGACTCACTAAATTGCATTATCATTCTAATTTTACCACTGGATGAGCAAGACATGTGACACCTGACACCTATTAAACAAGGGACAGAAGTGTAGGCATGTGTCCAACAGATACTATAATAAAAAGAGCTCCAAGGTTGCAAGAATAACCTAGGGTGCAATGAAGACACGGCGAGATATGCAAAGCAAGCAATCTTCAGAAGAAACAAAAGCTCCCTGGAAGCAATTATTCTTTTTCTAAAAAATACAAGGCCCTTTCCGGAGGATGACCTCACTGCAATTGTTCTGCGCGTCCGTAATAACTTTCAGATCTGAGTATCAAAAAACAGCCGAAAAAAAATCCCCCTCTCTGAAAAACGTTGAGCTCATCAGAGAACTATTTCTGTCCACAGGTTTTAATTCAATGTGCAATGGAAAATACATCATGAATTGAGTGCTGGCCAGGAACAGTGAGTTGACCTTTGAACTTTGACATGTAACCGCAGGATGTAAAATAGAGCCCTCTGCCGCGTGTGCACACATACAAACACACACACACACACGCAAACGTGTACACACACACACACACACACTCAAAAAAAAAAACTAGACACTGCCACTCACCATCTACCGTCTGCCAGGATGAGGTGTTGACCCGCTTGTAGACGATCTTGACGGAGGTCACAGGCCCGTCCCCTGTGAACGGCTCCTTGTTGACGTGGATGATGAGATGATAGGGCCCACTGCCGTTCAGAAACGGGGGGTTCCTCGGCTGTGGGGGTACTGTAACAACAGGGACTCAGTCAAGAAAAAAAGTCTCCCTACATGTCTAGCCCGCCAACACCCAGAGACATCATTTAAAGGTACAATGTGTAGCATTTTTAGCTGTTCATAATCTAATCATAATCTTACCCCTTCACAAATATGTGCTTTTTCATTAATATTTACGACCACCATAAATTTCAAGTAGGCCTATTCTAAATGGTCGATTTACATAGGCATGAATGGGTGGTGTTGCTCCATAGTCATTCGCCATCTTGAAATACATATACAATAGGGACATAATAGGCTACATTAATGCTACATTAATGCATAATAGGAAGCCCTCAGCCTATTATGATTAGATTATGAACAGCTAAAAACACATTGTACCTTTAAGAGTAATTAATTAGGCTACAGTATCATTCTAACAATTAGTAAAACAATGAGTTTTATGTAGCCTAATAGACCGCCTGGTTTTCCTGATAAAAGGACGACCTATCAAAGTTGCAATGTCTAGAACACTAACGTTACGTGGCTACTTTCCAGTCGGCTACTTTTTCCTCAGCGACTCAGAGACGTTAGTTCAGTTGAGGCTGTCAAACAGAGCACCGCTAGTACACTATAGGACAGGAGAGGTTGACACAACGAGATAGAAGCAGACAGACAAGGTATGTGCAAAGAGGTGCTTAAATGCAAAGAGGTGCTTAAATGAGTAGCTGTCAGTTGAATTCCATTGTGCATTAGGCCAGTTCAGTTTCCATACATGAGCCAGCTAGCATACCTTTGGTAGCTACGAATGAAATGCTAACATACATGAAGTTGACATAAGCGTCAACTGAAGTCTGGCTACCTCTGGCATTTTTCTACATTTATCCCAAAAAATAAATCAACTGTTTTGACTACAGATCATGCAAGCCTTGAAAGTTTCTCATAAAGTAACAATATTTAGGCTACACTAACACATTGAGCATTTCCCCTCTGCATGTGTTTCACATGCTATTTTTTAACTTTAAGTTTTAGGCAACAGTACAGGTATTTTGACAAGATTTAAAATGTTCTGACAGCCATAATATCGCAATAGCAATTTGATTAGGTACTATGATGATCGTTTATCTTGTGTGGTAAAGGTATGACAGGTCTGTGACGTTTATTATATTTCATGTCATGCATATGCCAGTACCAATTAATCCAATCTGTACTTAAATTCCCAGTATGGTAGGTTATCTGAGTGAGTTAACAATGCACAAAAACATAGTGCAGTAAAGTGTGTGTGTATTCTGTGCAGTCGCTCCAACCCCAGACCAGACACCCCCCCCCCCCCCCCCCCACATAGCAAATCCAAATTTAACCCTTCCATATCAGCATTTACAACTTTAAAGTATGTTTGTGTGTGTGTACGCGCGCGAGGGCCATGTTATTTGAACAGATTGCATTTCAAGGGTGCAGTCAGTAGACAACAACAATACACAAAACAATATCCAATATACATGTACTTCAACAAGCCCAAAATATGTTGCTACATATCCAGGTAAATGTCTAGATAGTTATAAAGCCATTGACACAGGTAGGAAAAAGATTATAGTCTTCTTTTAAGGTCCTAATCTTACCTTTGACATTCACCAGGAAATCCTTCTCCACGTGGCCAGCTGTGGTGTTGACCAGGCATCGCCAGCGGCCGGTGTCGGACACACCGATCTTATCCACCCTGAACATAGAGGTAGTCACATCATTCACTGTCTCTGTGTCCAAGGCCTGCAAATGAATCAAAACAACAACAAAAATAACTAAGCATCAGGAGGATAGAATGACTGAACAAGGCTATTTTCTTTTAAGACCTGACTCTGGGAACACAAGAGGTATACATTCAGTCCACTTTACAGTAGTAGGCTACTATTTATTTTACTCATACTTGAGTACAATTTACACCATGTAATCTACTTCACTACTTATAAAATTAAACTACTTTTAAAAACTTTATTTTAAATAAGAATATAATCGCGTTTGCGTAAATTAAAAAGAATAACGTTAAACTCCACTGCAGCAACAGGCACAGCACAGGTGTCTGATGGTTGGCTACACACAGAGGAGAACAAACTCATTTATGAACATTTGGAGACAAATAAGACAAAATTGTGACAGAAGACTGAACACTGTCAACCGTGAAAATGTTGTACTGTAAAACGATGCAAATACACAAGCCAACAGACCTGACATTGCAGAGAGCTGAGAGCTGCAAACAAACATATTCCACAAGCAGCTGTTGACATTTATTTACAGGACATAAAAATGTATTTCTTTACCTTGTTCACCTAAGAAATGTGCTTTGAACATAGATATTTTATACTGGTAAATCAAATCAAATGTCTGCTATTAATGGCTCAAAAAACATCCATTGGTTAAAAAGTAGTAGTTCTTGAGAAGAGTACTTTTTACTTTTACCCTAGTATTTTTAACACTAGTACTTTTAATAGTAATTGAGTACAATTTAACCAATGTAACAGTACTTGTACTTGAGTACATATTTTCAGTCCTCTTACCACCTCTGCTCATTGGGTATTTTTTCAGTTTCTGTTCACTGATTGGAGAATTTATTTAAACCAATCTGAAGCCTTTATTGAATTCCCTGACTAGTACTGTACCGAAATGCCATATTGACCAGGCAGCGCTAGCTTGGCTAATTATCAAAATTAAACAGCACAGGACACCAGAAGGGCCACGCAAAAGGTAAGCACATACAGCAACAAAAAACAATAGAAGCTCAATGCTAATTTAAAACTTATTTGTTGCTAGACAAACCTAAAGTGACATTGGCCGCTGTGAGCCCTGTTTTTAAACTCTCAGAAATATATATCCCGTGACTTAAGCTGACTGTGAATGATGCGCATATATACAGGTGTTTGAAATGCACATGTACAGGTGTTTGATACGTACATGTACAGGTGTTTGATCACACATGTACAGATATGCACATGTACAGGTGTTTGATACGCACATAAGCAGGTGTTTGATATGCTCATAGGTATATAGTATAGTAAACACATATACAGGTGTTTGATACGCACATATACAGGTGTCCTGTCGGGTTTGAGTAGAATGATCTCTCCGTGGAGCGGCGCTGGTCGGGCTCTGGTAGAGCAGTTGACCGTGTAGATGACGCCGGCATTCAGCTCCTCCATGTCCCTGAAGTTGCTGACCACAACTGGAGGCTTGTCTGAAGACAGAGAGGAGAGAGAGAGAGAGAGAGAGGAAGAGAGAGAGAGAGCAAAGATAACAACAGAGTTACCAGAACTGGCAGATGGACAGAACTCCTGACGTGTGATACTCTAAGAGATGTTAAGGATGTGTGGCCGAGGTTCTGTTCCTCATACCTTCGCCCTCGCAGCGGAAGCCGTGTCTCTGTGGACACACACAGCCCCGGTAGCGGTCACAGGTCCCTTTGTCTCCACACTGGCACCTCAGTTTGCACCCGGCCCCGTAGTAACCTGGTGGACAACCTGCAAATACCAATGAGTGCTTGTCAGTTATTCACCCTAAACCACCGAAAACAGAGAATTTGACTAAACTGTATTAGCATCTAAGAAGACGTTCTACAGTAGAACACAGATTTAAATGTATAGCACATAGTACACACACACAGAGAGAGTACAGCTTATTTACAGGCGACTGCTCTTACATTAAGAGCAGTTCAGGTCTCTACATCCTCCAAACACACACACACACACACACACACACACACACACACACACACAGCAAAATAGTCCCTTACGTTCACTGCAGTTCAGGCCTCTCCATCCTGTAGAACAGGAACAGCCATAGGGATCTTGCAGGCAGAACACCATGGACTGGCAGTTGCCGTTCATGCACCTCTCCTTGCAGGTCTGTCCAAAACGGCCCTCTCCACAAACTGCACATTAGAGAATTACAATATACGGTATGATGTGATCAATGGTTGACCCCGTCACAGATGTCCTACAGCTGTGGCTACAATTGTAACCACTGTTTACTGCTGAACTTCATTAAACCAATAGAGTAGCTGCAAAATAGCTTTTTGCCACAATAATTAATCAGAAGAACAAAATAGTTTTTTTTTTAAAGATAGCCTAATGGTGTTCCTGGACTGCGTAAAAAAAACATGTTTCAACTGATTGAAGTTTAACCAAGCTGGACTATATGATGTCTGTCCAAAGGATGGGTGAGTGAGATTTAGTACCTATTTCACAGTTGGAGCCCATGAACCCAGGAGGACAAATACATTTGCCGGTCTCATCGTGGCACACACCTCCGTTGACACATCCCGGGCAGCTTCTGGAACAGTCTGCGCCCCACAGTTGTGCTCTGCATTCTGGGATTCCATCAGAGCATCAAAGCGTCAGAAGACAAACATGAGAACGCTCTCAGCGGTCAGACATGTGAGATAGCTGGCGTTAGCTTAGCCTGACTGTGGCCAGGACCCGGGGGTTGGACCAGGGAGACAGATGCAAGCGGAGAGAAACAGACTATCTCCGCCCGAGATAAAGTAAATAGATATTTTGGACGCTGAAACTACCCATTACCGTAAAACCACATCCAAACATTGTCTCTCCTGAGGTTGACCGTAACAGCAGGTCATGAGCTAAAAGGCAACGAGATACTATCATGACTCCACAGAATTTGGATACTACAAACTGTTAGTTTTGAATTTATCAGTTAGCCACATAGTATTGCATGTAGTCTAAGTTTACTTAAGGTCATTATGAGTCTGGACAATCTGAACACTGGTGGTATGTGATTACTAGCCGATAAGTGAAGTTGAAAACGAAACACCCTTGAGAGATTATGTCTGGCTGTGTTTTCCTGCCAGTGCATAGCCTATTCGCCCAGTGCTTTGGTCTCCAATGTGCAGCACCACTATTTGACTGCAATCGATCTGAACACGAGGCGTAATGATCAAATTGTACAGTCTTTCTTATCACTGGGTGATATGTATCAACATATCACCCTCTGCACAAAATATACATTCCTGTCATTCATTAGGCCAGAAGCATAAGGATATTCTGTCTGGGTTTTTTTTTGGCTCCCTTAAATATTGATTGTAAAATTAAAATGTTTGATTACCTTCCATAAAACAACAAATTATTCTTACTATTCTTCTGTATAGTATTTAGCAAAACATATAAAATACTTTCTTCACTGTCATAGTTTGAGATTTGATTGTCTCACTGTGATGATGACACAAGCCATAGTTTGATATGAAAGAGAGGATGGTGAACACTAACTTCTTACTATCAGCCTGGTGATCCCAGCTGTGATTTCGGAGTCAGCGATGTATCTGGCGGTGTAGAGGCCGGCATCGGACAAATTCACAGATTTAATAGGGTACTGAAGCGTGTCGAAGATCTCATGCTTTGAGTAGAGAAATTCTCCTAAAAACAGCCATTTTGACAAAATTTCCAACAGCTTCAGTTTCAGTGTACTTCAGATTGATGTCTTATAACTGACAACTGAGCTGTTAACAACAGACAAAATAATAACTCACATTAGTCATTTACATCAACCATCAAATATCATTGGGTTAGACTGACAGTGGTAGATACAACTCCAAGATGATCCCCGTTCCTTGAATGAACTTAACTTTATTTTGCCAAACATTCATACCATTCTTATAGATGAGAGGATCCATTGACAGCACTTTCTTACGCACATAAGATATGTTGACATACTCCCCAATGCTGGCCGTGACTGTTAACGACTCTGGAAGGAAGGCAGCTGTGGGACCGAATAGAAAATAGGCTTCAATTCATTCACTTTAAAGAACACACCAAGTTCTGAGCATCACAACATTCATTCACTAAGGAAAGACAAATGGGGAAGAACCCAAGCAAAACAACTGAAAGGGAAAATATTGTAGCAGTGTACCCATCCAGGAGGGCCCAGGCAAACAAACTCTTTTCACAGGAAGTCAAAGTCTATTGAAGTTCAACGTCCCAGCCTACCCCCTCCTCCCCACGCATCTGTTTGTGTTAATTATGGGATGCGAGGCAGGGGAGGACTCCCCCCTTGGACTAAGCATAACAACTTACACCGCCAAAAACTGACAATGTGTCAGAAATCATTTCTAATGCTTTCATGTTAAGGAAGGGATGACTGAGTCCACTCCTTAAGTCAGTACATGGACTAGTTGCTTCACAGGCTCCAGATGGCTTCAAAGCATCTTTTTCTCTCTTCACAGAACATGTGGAGGATTGAATAACAAGCATTCATATTTTTGGATCTGAACCATTTTTCTGGACCCGTCACTTGTCTAGGTGTAAGTGCAATGGATCTGAACCAGCATTTGAACAAGCAAAAAAATCTTGCAAGCTGCGCATTTTTAAAGGCAGAGCAATCCTTCAAATCTTGCATTTACCTTCATTTAGCATTTTGTAGGTGTAGATTCTTCCAGATTCAGCAGGGCTTTTGAATCGACAGAAGTAAGAGCCAAAGATGCCGTTGCGGTTAGTCCAGTCGATCTTGGTGGCGGAGCGGTACCGCCCATCTGGCACATTGGTAAGGGTGGGCGGGTGCGGGTGCGCCGGGTGGGCGTCGCGGTTCACGCTCAGGGAGTTGGTGGAGGTCCAGTCACTGCTCACACACAGCAATGAGGAATTTACTGAGGTGACCACAGGGTCGGGGTTGATGAGGGTCAAATCTGCAATATCTAAGGCACTGCCTGGAGAGAAACACAGAAACCAAAAAGAGTTTTACTGAAGATAAACAAAAAAAATAAAAATAAAGCAAGAATTCATTAAATGTTTTTTTGTGTTCTCGGTCACTTGGTTTGTGTCTGGCTGTCTGAAAATAAAATTACCCTGAAATATTTCTGGACATCGGTTCAGTGAGAAGCAATAGGAAATCCCATCTGTAACAATGAAATTCTACAATGTGATTCCGGTTCCAGTTTTCTGACCAGATGAGCCCACTGACCCTTTTATCATCAAAAATACAGCTATTTCACCCTGCAGTTCCAGCACACATACAGTGTGTGTATGTTTGTATGTATAGATGTGTGTGTGTGTGAGTGTTTGTATGTACAGTACATGTGTATGTGTTTGCATGCATGTTTGTATACATGTATGTGTGTGTTTGGATGTATGTGTGTGTGTGTATGTGTGTAGGTGTGGGGCCCACAGGCTCGTTGTGCTCTCTGGTGCATCATGTGGCAAGAACAATAACTTCTTGAGATTTATGTGCAACACTAATGGACTAATAGGACCCCAGGCCTATAGCATGCTAAGCCCATGCGTGCAGATCTGGCAAGACGAGAGAGCTGGCCTAATGCCTTGTGCAAACACATGCACGAGCACATGCACGAGCACATGCACAAGCAAGCTCAGGTTCTTCCACTCCTTCTGTGCGACAAGAATCCCACCTCAATATTATTGTGGATTTTTAAACTCTTACACTCAGGCTTAGCTAAAAGCTGTGTAAATATCATATTGCCAAAAAAAAAAGCAGATAGTACGTTCTTATTAAGGTCGTCTGACTACACTAGAGACTAACGTGTTCCTATAGCAATGCTGCAGTTTTTCTGTGCTAAAAACATTAAGCTGAAATGAAAAATGGAAGATCATCAGAGAACAGATCTTCTTTAATATTCTTCCCATTATGTTGCTGATGTAACAACAGTTAACAGATCATGAAGAGTTTGTTTGGAATGCTGCACAAGAGGATTCCATTCCCAAGGGCCCAGTCAAGATCCAGTTTGAACCCACATCTAGCTCGAGGCTTTATTGTTTATCCTCTCCATCTTCTGTTGTTTCTAACACTGAGTCGTTCCAGTTCTTCCTCCCACATTTTTTTCTTCCTTGTAGAGGATCCATTACATTAGAGCAGCAAAAAGTTCCTCCCAAATCAGCAGTGTCAACACACAAGGAAAGTCAGAGATGTTTGTCGTTTGTTTCCCCGGTGCCCACAGCGTGAGCAACAGAGCAGTATGGGAGGGCTGGTTTGGATTAAAGCAGTAGTAGTAGTAGTTACTGTAACACTGGTCGTAAAAAGTGCTGCTGCAGGCCTCTGGGTTGGAGAGTCTCCCCTCAGGTTAATCTTTTTCCTGCCTGGCAGGATGAGTGATGAGCATGTCAGATCCATGGAGTTGATGCACGGTGAAATGATGGCTTCACGTCGTCCCATCTCTGCAGGGGTCTGTGTGTGTGTGTGTGTGTGGCCGTGAATATGTGTGAATGTGTGTGTGTATGTGTGTGTGTAGTGCCCACCCTGGGGTCGGCATAGAACAAAGCACACACACACACACACACACACACACCACACCAGTCATGATCTTTTCCATATGCCTGCTTGCAACGCACTGCCTCTCACACCCACAAACCCTCACACACTTGACCACCTATCTATCACACACACGAGCTTCAAACGGTGCCGTACCCACACAGAAAGCAAGATCATCTCTCGCAGCCCCCCACCTCCCCAGCATCGCAGTCCCCCGCTGCTTGGCCTAATCCAAACGGATGCCCACTGCTGTTTCTTGGAGACGGATGAATCGGTGCTGCTCAGGATGATTTAGTGAAAGCCAAATCGATGGTGTCAGTGCAGTACGAACACATTAGCATGTTGTTTTCATGTGCAAAACCAATAGCACATGCACCGACGCGTCCACCCGTATGCGCAACACATTGATTCACTCAGAAAAGGTGGCCTGCGGGACTCTTTGGCAACAGGACAGCAATTGAGTGCAGGTGTGCATGAGTCCCATTGGATGAATTGGTGTGATATGTTCTATGCTCTTTGGGGGAAAGGGGGAGAGAAGGGGGGGTACAAACTAGGTAGAGGCACCCATATAGAACACTTATTTCCTTCAGTCCAAAGTTCACGAATCGTACGTAACACAATAAGGTTGACGCCATTTTAACCATATAAAATGGGCAGTAAATTAATCAGCATGTATTTCTAAAATGTGGACATACCAACCACTGACAGATAAATAGGTCACATTCACCATGCATTCAATAAATCTGTATTTTCTGACTGAACTCAACTAGCTATCTTCAAAATTGGTACTATTTTGGGATTAATAGATCCTTGAGTTTACTGTTTGGACATATAACTAGCTGTGGGAGCCAGCAGCAATCCTGCTTGGGCACATCCCAATTTAAAGTGGTGGTGAGGCCAGCAAGTAGATGGACCTTGCCCAGGCAGACAGATTGACCCTTAGCCAACACCATCAACAGCATACAGTATTTCATAATACAAACACATTCCAATTATTTGGGTTCTGCAGATTGCACATACTGAGATGTCAAGCTATCTTCAATTTTCAATCTTGACATTCCTTTCATATTTTTGATTGCTTCCTCATTTATCACATTTTAGCAGCTGGGCATAAACAGTTATGTTATCCACCCATTTCTCTAAATGAGCAATGCAAAGCTGACGAATATGTCTCCAGTAGTCTGATGCTTCAGGCCTGTATGATAAAAGTCGGCAGACTTCAGACCAAAAAAGAATTAATTAAGCTCTTGTAATAGTTTACCAATGCTGTAATTACCGTTTGTGCTATTTTTTAGCAGGTATAAAAAGTAGTGTGATGGAAATAGGTGATTAGTGTTTAAAAGGCCATGCGGAAACCTCACCCAAGTATTGTTGTAATAAGAATAGTCCAGAAGGAGCAATGGAGGGTGTACATCTACATGGAATGCCAAAAAATGCACAATAAGAGCACTGTAAATAATGAAAACAATTAAAAGGGCTATTTATGTCCAGCAGGTCAGATTGTACTAGATAATGTTTATATCATTTTTTATATTTTAGATGAAATGTCTGCAGCAGAGTTCAGTATGTTTTAGTGTAGGTCAGGGGGGAGGGCACATCCTAGCTGAGGAGACAGAGTTTATTTCACACTTGAGGTGAACTAAGGCTGAATAAACAAAGTGAGCTACACAATGTGAGCGTCTCTGGCCCATGCTGCGATTTATGCAACCACAGCCCTGGCAATTACTGAATTTACACATGCAAACATTTAACATGCCTAAAAACTTGATCCAAAAGATGTCAAAGTGTAGAGAGGCAGATGTTTTTGAGCGTGATGCAAATCCAGCATTCCTGAACGAGTTTACAGAGTAACGCTGAATCGCTTTGGTCTGGTGCTTGGCTGCAGCCTAATTGTATTGTACCGTTTTATAGCTGCCAAATAAAAATCTTAAATAAACATGTTGAGTGCGTGTGCACAGAAGGACTTTGGCACTCTGATCTCAGAGTCACGGACTGAGCAGTTTTTTGACTGCTAAGACGTACATCTCATGGAGTGTAAAAACACTATAGTACCCAGTGTCAGACCATGCTTACTGAGCCAAAGAGAGCATGTATTTAAACTCTGATTGCAAGTCGAGATGTAGCGAATTTTATAAGCAAACACTGAATATGGCCAATGTGTGTAAATGTAGTCGTCTGTTTGCTTGTTGTGTACACATGGAATCTCACTCCTGACTGCGCTTGAATATGAGATATTTCTAGGCTGTAATGCACTCTTGTCGAGACCGAACTTAGCCAACATTCGTCAGCCACAGGTGGCCCAGCTCAGTATATTTCCCTGCACATGCTTAAAACCCTTCAGCCCAGAGGCATATTTTATTCTTAACAGACGGCACACCCTCGTACGGGCGACACGAGTCCAGCTTATCTGGGAGAAAAAGCAACAAGGCAAAATACGAAGGCATTTCCTACACTCCCCTGTGGCGCTCGTCCAGCTGTAGATGGCTGCCGTGAACCCAGTGGGTCTAAGGAGTCATAAATAAGATTGGGGTTAATTGAGTCGGGTGGCGGGTCTGGACTCTGGGTCCGATCCAGCCCTCCTCCAAAGCCAGACCTGAACACCAATGTCAACATGATAAATCGTTCTTTATTCTTATCAGTAAAAGTTAGTAGTTAAGCCCTCCGCTAAAGATATAGTGTTGCTAAAACAGTGGGGGTTGGAGACATGTCGGTTGCTGAGTGCAAGCACTGTGGACGGATCATGTCGAAGGGATCGATGGTGTGTCCAGCCGTAATGAGAGCCTTCAGTACCACATGTTGGTCTTGCTCCTCTAAGGTTAACTGGACCAAAGGCATCAAGTTGTTGGGAGACCCAAAGAGGCCAAAAGATTAAACTCATCCATCCAAGGAACACGTTGAACTCTGCCAATCTTCTTACAATGGGTGATGGGAATGAACTAGACCTAGTCCAAAAAGCTATCAGTAACTATGTCTATGCATTTTTGGACTTAGACATATAAAAATAGGCTCATAAAAATAGGAAAATAAATCCTAAATGATGATTCAAAAAGAAAATCATGAGTATGTAAAATCATCAGTTTATAGTTCATAGGAATATAGGCTACACAAACCTATAAAACAGACAAATCTGGTCCAATTACTCCCCCTCATCTTTAGACCGACTACTGAGATATGAACCATTTAAATGCACTTCCAGCACAGCCGGAGGAGGCCTTGTACACTCTCTTAATTACACTGTTATTACAATGGCCAACAATATCGTAGCCAATCTGTTGACAAACAGAGATAGGTTAATGACTCTTTATATGCTGACGAATAGGGTTGTCCTCTAATCTACCGGCCATCTCAAATAGGCCCCCGGCGCTCGTTTCTTCCAGTAAACCGGGCCATCCTCTGTATTGTTTTCACGACTTGATTAAAAGAGGCGACAGAGTGCAGCTATTTTTTATTTTGTCGATGAGGGAGTTCAGAGTTGGCAGCCCGAGAACAAGGGGTGTGGGTCCCTGGACTAATTCGTGTTTGTATATGTAGAGATAGAGGGTAGGATAGAGAGAGACAGAGGGAGAGAGAGAAACTGAGAGAGAGAGAGAGAGAGAGAGAGAGAATGTTTAGGTGGGGAGGAAACCATTCAGCGTTCCAACGCTTGCTTGACAGGATTATTTCATTAATTCCACTGTGTTAAGTAACTGGAGCCCCTGCTACATTAAGCTCCCTTAGTCTTCTCCATTTCCAGGCTTTGGCCATATGGTTTTCATATATATTTTTTTTTAACTTTCCTCCCCTTCAACCTATTCCTCTGTTCCCTCTCGTGCCTTGATAGACACATCAGACTTCATCAGAACAAGAGAGCTGAGGTCCACAAACGGATCCTAGGGAGTCACAGACTTGATTAATGAACTCTGAGACGGGAGTTTAAAGACCTCACAAACGACAAGACCTCGTATAAAATTATTCCCTCATTTGCAGGATTTTCTTTATAGCGCTCTGAACACTCAAAGACCCGTAACCACAGAGCTGGAAATCTCAGGGCCTGTGAGCGTTTACACACTGACCTACAAATTAATAAAAAAAAACCCACAAGGAACACAAGTGACACATCATCATTAAAGAAACAGCCATAATCACAGATAAAGGGAAAAGTCATGTGCAAACTATCAGGGATGCAAATTCTCTTTGCCCATGGCCTCCTATTTATTTCCTCAAGCTCAGATGTGCAATCCATCCTCAGCATGCACTCCCATTTTTCACCTGGTACACAACCGGATTTAATCAATGCCTCCACTTCTTCTCCAGGGCTAACTCTAAGCGCTTTGTTTCTTTCTAGCTCTCTGGAAAACATCACAGCAAAGCCCTCTCCCAAGAGGAGTTAAGGAGGAGTGGCGGGCGGGGTCCTCCCTTCTAAATATGTAGACATCTCCAGTACTGTATGCCAGCTCCATCTCAGGATAATGCTCCATGAGGAATCGCTCCATAGTCTGCCAAGTGGGAAGGCTTCACACACGCGCACACACACACACACACACACACACGTGTCTCAATAAAGAAGGCTTTGGAAGACTGGCATGTCTGGAAATGCCTTCACCTCTCACCATCAGACTGACGGACGCAGCGGGCCGGGGTGGAACCTGGTGTTTGCTGATACGTGCGGCACGAGTGACATGCTCGCTCTGTGTTTTGAGTTTGCATGCTGTCTGAGTGATGTTAGGTTTTGCTTACAGCATTAGACAACAAGCTTTCTTCATTACTTGGGCCTCCCCTGTTCTGGAGAGGTTCTGAAAGCTTCCTTCAAAGCTTGGATACCCAACACCACACCAGAGCCAAGATGGACGAAGTATCTAATATCCACTCCAAATGTTTTCAGGCAGCAATAATCATTTCACGGACCATGAATGTGGATTAAGCCATTGTTTCAGCCATTACATATTTTGGGGTCGGTTCCAAGGCTAGTAAACAAACTCAGAGCGATTGAAAACTCATTTTACGATCTATTTGAGAAACAACACACAACATGACATTTTGTACACTCCAAGAAATCCAGTTGGTAAGCAACTGGGGACAGATTTAATCCAAAAGAACATAGCATTTGGCACAGAAGGCAGTCAAGGAACAAAGAGGAAGAATCTTATTTTAGTGGTTAGGGTTACCGGGGCAAAAGGATGCTAAAACACTCAGCGGAACTATTTCCCAACTCAACTCGGCATGATGCAAATCTGAAATGTGGAGGGCATCAGAGTTTGCGTCTGTGAAATCATTCTCATCACATAATCTGACAAACGCATTATACAGTAGCCTACAAAATATACTGTATAAAATACCATCACAATATCCATATATTCCTTTGTATATACACAAAGAAGGATACACAAAGAATGGCATGCTTGCGGATAGGGTAGGGAGCATTTAAAATAAACATTCTCCTCAAATAAACTGACAATACAGTTTAAACAGTGAACACATCCATTGTGTCTTCACTCTCACACCATAGCCTCCGCAATCTCATACAGACAGCATACTACATTCTACACACATACTAAAGAGGGTATACTGCTGGCATTGACATATTGTGTTATGTAGATATCCCTCACACCCACACTAATTCAGAGGTGACTTATTTAGCCTTACAACCACAATGTTATTTTCCACACCAATAATGCCTATTCGTTTCGACCTGTAATCCGATCAATAACTCCCCGATGAATCCACATGGCTCTTTGGGACGCTGAGAAAGGCCGGCAGGCTTACCTGAACAGACCCAGCAGAGGAGACCTAGGGCGAGGGAGAAGAGCAGGCGCATGTTCCCCCAGCCACAGGCCTGGGTCTGGGCACAGGAGCAGATGAGAAACTGGTGGTACATCCACAGCCAGGGGCTACACATTGGGCTACGGCTCAACTCAGGGACTAAACCCCCAGAAGGGTGTCAGAGAAGCCCCTCCATATACATCTCGCACTCAGTCTGAGGCTCGGAAAACTCTCTCTCTCCCTCCCTTTCTCTCCCTCCCTCCCTTCCCTTTCTCTCTCTCTCTCTCTCATGCTCACAAGCGGTTGCGGCTGCTCTCTCTATCTTTGCCGTCCCCTCCCTCTCCCTGTATTCCCTGACCCCCCCCCATCCCTTCTCCCCCCGCCTCTCTCCTGTCCAGGCTCTGGGAGTTGAAGTTCCTTTTTCCTGTTTCCTTTTCATGTGAGGATGGGAAAGGCCTCGTCTGAACAATTGCTTGACATTAATTGCGGCTCCTGCGCTGCCCTGTGGGGCGTCTCCTCACTGTGACCCCGCAAAAAACGGGACCCTCATCTCTCAGGGTGGGGCCTCACAAAAAGAGACACTGGGGTGGAGCACTTGCAGTGTACCACCAACAAACACCACCATCACTGCTGCATTGTGGGGTGGGGTACAGGCTTTATGTAACAAGTAATAAAATATGCCAAAGGAGCTAATGTATATGTACATGTATATGTATATGTATATGTATATTTGTTACATAGATTTCAATGGTTTGGTTCAATTGTTTGCTGTGTAAATGAGTGATTAGTGACACATGGACAGGTTATTTCCTTTCTCTTTTTTTGAAGAAACTGTTTCTTCAGACTAAAAAACGCAAGCTGTTATCAAGGTTTTCCACTTTTTCCCCTCTGAGAATGAACAAGCCATGAAACTATCCTGGCAAACAATGTTTCATGGAGATCCACATTCCAGGTAGTTCCACAAGGGACACAGTAGTAAATCTGAAGACAACTCTTTCTACACCGATCAACAACAACATAAACTATCTGAATTCACAACACAAGCTGTACTGTATAGCGTATTGCGAGTAGACAACACACAAAACATACAAGTCATCTTGGTACTAACTTATACTGACGGCATAATAGTAAATTACATTGTGACTGGGCGGTCTAAACACAAAGGTACACACATTCTATCATTCTGACATCTTCAACACTGTGTTATTTACATTTTTGCACTTTCCTTCCATGTTCACACCCGCTCTGCTGTCACCATAGTCCTACAATAACCATACTTTTAATAGCGTTATTACATTTCTTCTGGAATGTTCTTTACATGTTTCCATGTTTCCACCACTGGCAGTGTGAATGTGCCTCACTAAATAGTTTTACTAAATAATTTACTGTTTTAATCTCCCCACAGACTCTTTTCCCCACTTATGTCCTCCAAACAGTCGTGTTTGTTTAAGTTTGAGTTATTCACTCCGTTGCCAGAGGCAGTGATAGTCTCCTGACAGTTTGATGTGTAACCTAGGTTACGGGTTATTTGATTCACATTATGAGACGCACACATTCTTTTTTGCCGAGCAGCGAGCTGCCAATCTGGCGTTCTGTTTTACGTTTTTGGAGCGCCCCTCTCCCGACGGGATGGCGACCTGGGTGAGAGACCTTGGAGCCTCAGCCCCCCTCGGCAGCACTCCGTCACTCGCCCACCCTTCCACCTCACACTAAGACCCACCGCAGGCCACAGGCTTAGGTGCAGCGGCGGGCAGAGTCGTGTTGCGCAGCTAAACAGACAGAGAGGCCTCATGGAGTAAGGGGGGTCTATGTGAAGGGAGCACTCCCAGAACAGTCTCATCTACAATCTTCTCCCTCGACTTTGAAACTTGACGAGAGACCATATGGAAAAGATATGGGGTGTTCAGAAAGGCCAATGCCAATAAATCATACACACATTTTCCCCGTTAAACAGGTGTGAGAGTGTATGTGTGTGAGTGTGTGTCTAGAGAGCATGTGCGTACAATGGTTTCGGCCGTGTGATTTACACTCCACTGCCTAAGAGCCTGAACTCGGTCTCTCACACAAGCCCTTGGTCTGGTGAGGGGAGCCATCGGGAGGCCGAAGGTTGGACCCAGGGGTCAAAAGAGTGATGTAATGTGAGGAGACACACAGTGAAACTGGGTCAGGAAATGAATGCAGAAGAGCAAGGTTAGAGGGATGGTGGTGTGTGTGTGTGTGTGTGTGTGTGTGTGTGTGAGGGTCTTATCAGCTAGTGCAGGATCCCCTTCAGCTGACGTCCACATGAGTCTGCCATCTCATCGCTCTGCCCAGACTTCCATCCCCCTGCCTGAACCAGAGCTAAGGCACAGTAGCCTGGAGTTCTGGTCTGTTCCTTTTTTCCTCTCCATTTCTGCTTCCTGTAGAATGGCCAAGATAACCTAAGCACGTACACACACACACACACACACAGCAGATTAACATAGACAAAAATTCTTTCCCAGCAGGGACTCTCATTCCACACAACCCGTGGTTCGGTGAGAACCGCCATTTATATCGGCGACTGGCCCCAGGCACGGGCTTGGGAGCATGCACAATGGCAGCGTAGGAAAAATATTCTCATGGCCCCTCTGACTTGGCCAGAGGAACAGGTTTGAGGACTTTTGTTTTGACAGAGGCCTGTGTTTCTTCCTCTGCTCTGTGCCGGGCGAAGGAAGGCCGCAGCTGTGGAAACAGTGAAGCAACGCTGCCATTCATTCACTCCGATACCCAACACCCTGACAGGACTACGGCCATCTTTTCCCGCCACGCAAACCAGCGCGATCACTAACATGTAGCACAGGGATTCACAACAATGAGCCACTCAGGCACTACTGTCCGAGCGTGACGTTGTGAAACATCAGCCAGATAGGGAGGGGGGTGATTTTTAAAGCCAGTGGTGGCTCTTACAAAAGAGGTTTGGAGTAGATAGACAAATTATGTGAAAGAGAAAGAGAGTGACAGAGGGGGGAAATGAGAGAGGGAGGGGGGAGAGGGATACTGTAGGGTGAAAGGTAAGATGTCAAAGTAAAGAGGAACAGATAGAGATCATCTTCTCTAGGCTCAGTGGGGGGGTCATGGCCCTCTCTATCTTGCTCCCTCCCTCCCTCTCTCTCTCCCTCAGTGCGAGGGGAGCTGTAACTCTGTCACTGGCCGCTGCGGAGAACTTGGGTCGAGTTCCTCTTTCCTGCGCTCCCACCCTGAAAAGGTTCACAGCCAGAGAGAGAGAAAGAAATAGAGAGCGAGAGAGAAAGAGAGCTCCAGGCGGACGGGTGAATGCCAAGCGCGGCTGCCTTAAGCGTGAGTCTGCATGAGGGGGCCGTTATGGGTGGACATCTATAAACCCGGCACAGGCGTGTGACTATTGTTCTGACAGGGGTGTGTGCTTGCTGACTAGTAGCTAAGCAGGAACGAGAGGGAAAGGGAGTGTAAAGGGGAGAAGAGTGGCAAATCGAGATGGACAACAGGCAGATTCTGTGTGTGTGTGTGTGTGCAGACGCCGTGTTCGATACACACACATACCTCTCATCGGCTCCCCTCGTTCCAGCACAGTGGGGTGCAGAGGTGGGCCAGTGTGGCTGCCAGAGGGTGTTACAGCAGCCTTAGGGTCACCGGGGGAGTCCTAAAAGCTCCTCCTGGCATCGGTCGCGCAGCACTCCCTCCCTCCCTCCCCCTCTTCTCTGCTCACACTAATTGATGCGGGCTGTCAAGCCCCTGCCGAAGAGACTTCTGGCTCAGCCCAGGGAAAAGGGTGGATTTGTGGGCTAAGTTCTGGAGCTCGGAGCCGGGGGCTATATGCCTCCGATCCCAAAGGCACTTCCACGAGTGCGCAGCTGGTCAGTATTCGGCTAGATACACAACGGGGCCAATTAGTGACATTTCTCCACAGAACAAACACAAACTGGAACTACGCGGCGACTTGATTCTCAGGCTCGCTCACATGCAGTTAAAGTTCTGTCTGTTTTTTTGACCTCCCAGGACAGAAAAATGCACCCCCTCTGTGACAAAAACCGATGATCTCATTACTTTAACAAATCGGAGGGGTTTGTTATTCTTTCTCTGGTTCCGGGTTAGCACAAGTCACCATGCACTTTGAGGGAGCATTGTTAGACGCAAGACAAAACACTGGCTTGTGCCCCAGATTGTGTACAGAGAGGGAAAATTGAGGAACAATTCATTTATTTTCTCTGCATCAGTGTAATATAGGACAGTTGTAGAGGAAGCTGGCTTGTTGGCTACTGGGAGTTTGTTGCTCTTTGTCTGTTTAGTCAGTCAGCCCTGATTGTATAAGGGCCTATTCATCCTGAGCGGTGGAATCCCCCTTCCCCCAACTTCATCCCAACTCAGGACAAACACGAGCCCTCCCTCACCCTCACCCCACTCCATCTCCTCAAGCACAATAGTCACTCTCCACCTTTCCCTCTCTTACAGGTCCACAGTTTTCCACACTGACTCACCCCAGTGACTCCTTTTCTTCCATCTCATTGAGATTTTTACACGTCTCCTCCTCTTAGATCCTCCCGTCTCTTCGTCCGCTCAGGCTCCAGGCAGCCTACTCTCAAGCAGTCACCGATACATGTGACAGCGGGGTTATTCGTGTGGCTAATACATGATGGCGAAAAACTGATATCTGGTTCAGGGGTTTTCAAAGGCATTTCACAGGTATGAATTCACTTCGTACACTACAGTAAAACACTATAACACACACAGACACGTGCACACACACATTGTAGCGGTTGGGCAGGGCACGAGGCCGCACTGGTTGGGAAACAGAGGCCTCCTACTGTGATGGTGCTCAGCGGAAACCAATTGCATTAAAACAACAGTGTTATCAGCAGGTCCCAGTTCCTGGCTACCATTAACCCCTGTTCCCATTCCGGATCACACTGCTTAGCAGTGTGCCCACGACCTGGCACACACTTGGCTACACACTCACACACACACAGAAGTAGTAAGAGAGAGAAACAGAAACAGACAGTGAAACAAAACTGACTAAATTCGACTTCAGTTCTTGCACACCACATTTTCACCGGCACACTAAATCCCTGAAAGCGTTGCGGAGCCAGGGATGAAGCAAGACCTGGCGCCTGTTCCACCAAGTCTCTGTGCAGCATCAGTCCAGCTTAAGGTCTTTAACCATCAATATCCTTCCCATGACCACAGCCATCAAATATCACCTAGCCGTTCACACTCATAAAATGAAAGGCGTTCTCTCACAAATGTTTATTCAATCCAAACTCTAGTATAAATATAGAATAACAATACATATCTGATAATCGTGTATATACATTTTTTAGAGGTACAAAAATGTTTGGTTGGTCAATGAAATGTATAAATGTGTAAATAAACAAAAAGTACATGTATGGTAGTTTCTAAAGTTGAATATTAATGCAGATGACACTAACATATAGCATGTACAGCATGTATAGCGGACTGTTCTAAATGCGGAGCAGGGAGGTGATTAAGTGGCGGCCTCATCTCTCACAGGAAGCGTCCAGGGGACAGACTGGCGGAGCCATAATGGCTGCTGTCAGAGACAGGAAGTAAAGGGGGGTTTCTCTCAGCTCAGCCGCGGCTGGCCTGCCTGCAGTGCCTCCATTAGGATCTTGTTGTAGTCGCTCAGCTGCTTAGTGACCGTCTTCACCACGGGGCTGTAGTCACTCTCCATGCCTTTGGATGCAATGACTGGAGGTGGGTTGGATGGGTTAAAGAACATACAGTAAAGAACATACCTCGGACTGTTCAATCATACCTCACCCTGGACTCAATCATACCTCAGACTGTTCAATCATACCTCACACTGGACTCAAT
>JAGFZM010000441.1:158963-181091 GCA_017657215.1 Limnothrissa miodon | reverse complement strand
TATGTTCAGGCAACAGCCACAACACAGAGAGGGAGGGAGAACAAGGCTCGTATGTTTTCATGGCTGCTGAAATATACACACTGACTGGAAAGGCGCTGGGGAAAACAGGAGTGATAATTATAAAAAGGACTGATATTGGTAACTTAAACCCAACAACGTAAACCCAACAACAACGCAGCAGACACATTTTCTGGATCTTTCTTTCTACACACAGCACTCAGTCATCCCAAACAACAGGACAAGAGACTGATTCACATTAGATTTGCAATTGATCTCATTTTCACCTTTGCTTCATAGTAATTCAGTACAAGACTGGCGTGGCAAGATTCTGCAAAGCTTAAGATTCTCTCTGTTCTTCAATCAGTGACATCTCCTTTCAGGACAAAAACATGTCCAGCGAGAGATACCTGTGAGGACAGGACACACAGGGGGGCTCCTCACCTGTTTGAGAAGCCGCTCGCGCTCCTCCTGCGGCGAGCCCATGCTCTTGTCCTCGGCCAGCATGGCATCCCGCCGCTGCTCCAGCTCCTGCAGCCTCTCGTACAGCTGCACCGCCTCCTGCTTCACCTGCGAGTGAGCCATCTCCTGGAGGGAGAGAGAGAGAGAGAGAGAGAGAGAGAGAGAGAGAGACAGACAGACAGACAGACAGACAGACAGAGACAGAGAAAGACACAGACAGAGAGCAGTTATAACGTATATAGTTATAACGTTATGGATATGTGTAGGTTCGCCATACACCTGATGTGTTTTTTACACTTGATCTGAGAAGCTAGTGCACCCAATAGGCTTCAGGTTAACTGAGCCTCTGAGCAGTTATACCCAGAGGACTATGGGAAGGCACAGGGTCTGAGGGTGCTGTGGGGACAGGTCGGGAGGTCTCAACTCACGGCTTCAAACACCTCCTTCCGCGTGATGAGTGCATCCAACTCCTCCTGACGAGCGTCAAGTTCCTAAGAGCACAGATCACATTAGAGTACTGCTCAACACATACTGTCCACGATCATCACGCTACGTCAGCTGGGAACCCAGAAAATAGTGTAAAGCCCCGTCCACACAAGTCGCTAGTAGTTACTCGCCACTTGCAGAGACACTTTTTAACGGTTTTCGAACGGCCGTGCTCATAGGACGCATTCTGATTGGTAATGGCTTACTCGCATCGCGCAAAAGTTAAAATTATTTCATCTCGGATTCCGCCCACATCGCATTGCTTGTACTCTCCTCACATGTCCAGGCATTCCATCGCTGAAACACAATGACATTATATTGACTTTTATCGCTCAGCGAGTAGCGAGTAGCGTGTGTGGACGGGGCTTCAGGCCTGTCACCTGCAACCTATCTATCAGCAAGAGTTGTCTGGAGCCAGGCAACCGCTATCTTCACCATAAATCAGTAGCTACGTGTGAGGCGACAGTAGTGACCTGCATGTATTGGACTGGCCATGACGCAGGGCCTCTGAAGACACTCCAGGTTCAAAGAACAAGGGAACATCTACAGTATGGCAGCATTTGCCCACAGGGCAAGGCCCCAGGGCTAACTGTGGTTTTTTTTTGTCAGCAAGGTTTATTCACCTCTGCTTATCAGATGGATATATAAAAGTGTCTCACATGCAGCAGGTCTTCGTTGTTGGCTTTCATCTCTGCGTACTTGGCTTGTTTTTCGGGGGACATCTTCTTAATGATGTCCTCCGCGGCCTGTTTCTCCCTCTCAATCTCCTCCTCCACTGCGCGAATCATGTCCTCTTTCCTATAACACAAAAACAAAAACAACAACAATGGACATTTGTTTGGCTGTGTGGGTATTTAAGACTCAGTCGCCTGACTTACAAGAATAGCTGCAAAACGCTCAAGTGTTAAAAAAAGAAACCTAAAACTTACTAACTTAAAAAAAACACAAACACAATTATGGCTAATGCAGACATTTGAATGAGTCCTTTCAATCCAGAATCAGCGACAAACCGTAAAAAGTGAACAATGAACAACACACACACATCCACTCCTAAAATTTAACTTCAACAATAATTCATTTCATAAAAAATATATGTTATATGAATAGTTGGGAGATAAGTGAACTCCTCAAGTAGGTCAATGTTTAGCAAGAACATAATGGCTTTTCTTTTTTATGACTTAGACCAAAGGTGCATTGCATGCCTCATTCCAAGACGGGAGCTTCCGGAGCAGGGCAAACATTCCCCCTCACGGTAAGGCACGCACATTCAGTACATTCATGTTTACACATTTACCTTGTTTTAAGAGCACGCTGTGAGTACAGATATTGTGACATTCTTAACAGGGAGCAGTATGAGACAGGACAGGTCTTGTGATGGCCGGGTATCAGTGTAATCCATGCCGTGTCCAAGAGTAAATGTACGGTAAGAGTTGCACATTACACTACACGGCTTAAGTACGCAGCAAAAGGGCAAAATTAGCTCCAGCGAACACTCGAACAGCAGTACATTTTTTAAACATAGCTAATCATTTCAGAAAATACAGCTGTCAGTTTACTACAATTGAATGGATGGTGAATTCCGCTAATTGACCCATCAGTGGCTGGTGGTTGTACTCATTTCAAAGTTGAGGATGTTCCTCAGTGTGCAACAGAACTTTCAGCTTTACACCACCGACAAGCTTTGAATAAAAACGTGTTAGAGTGTTTGGCAGGAATGCACCTTGCCATCAGTATGACATTATTATTGATATTTACAGCTATTGGCATATGAACTGTATTGTACAGCAGATGTTAAAAGTGTTTGACAATATTTCAGGCCTACACAGCAGGACTAAATGTAGTTGGCACAATGTTTAGTGTCTAAGGAAGCATCAGAGAAATAGGAAATGAATCACTTGTTTATGTATTTGCGTAAAAGGTCAAAATGAGATGAACCATGAATACTGGCCTATTAAACATATACAGTACACATGGCACATATACGGCACATCCATACTGTGTCAGTGTCCAGTTTGGGTTCAGAGAGGTGGTGTCATACTGTCCTTGTTCTTTTTCTGTTTTGTTTTATGAGCTGTGATACGTGTTCCTTGCCGCTCATGACTATCTCTTTGAGAGCAGCTGTGCTTTTCCAAATTCAATTACAAGCCAGACACTCTATGGCATTTTAGACCATGAAGTCCCATGCTGACATTCCCTACTACAAGTGGTGGGTGATTCAATTTAGGTTAATATGCAGATGAAATCCCATCTGGTTATCTCATTTCTTTCTTGATCCTTCACAAACCTCTCAGTCAACAATGTGATTATGATAAGTCTAAGAACAAAAGACCATATCAGTGTAAAGGTCACATTTTAAAACATCCATAATGATAATAAAAGGGTTAGATGAGTAGCCTATATAACATTTAAGGATTTGTAAGACTACATGAAAATAATAAAGTAATTTGATAATACTCGGCTTACATTTTGTTTATCAAATGCCACATTGCCACCACTGCACAATAATTGATGCAGACGATTATCCTTGAGGAGAAACTCTGTTACACATGTGACATTACTAGATGATTCGTGAGTGCAAAGCTCTTACTACTCATGCTGACATTAAGCTGGTTAGAGCCATCACTCACCTCAGAGAGCAAACACACATCTGTCCTCAACTCTACTCATCCTAAGAGATCAAACACACATCAGCCTTCAAAACTCTACTCACACACAAACACACACAAAAACACACAAAGGCATGCTAGTTTGTGGAGACCATGGGTGTCTTTGTGACTGGTTGACAACAACAACAACATCTACAAGCCAGACAAACATAGTGGAGAGGAGAGGACATAGCAGCATAGCTGCAGTGAAAGGGCAGCGAGCAAGCCTCACAAACGAATGGTCTCTCTCTCTCACACACACACACAGACGCGCACACACACACAAAGGCACTCTTCATGCGCGCTTTCAACACTGTGCTTGTACTGCAGGGGTTATTCTCCAGAAAGGCACGCTGGTGGGGCACGCGGGGGGGTGGGGGGTGGGTGTAGTCTTCTCTCCATTCTAGCTGGTCAAAACCAACCGTATGGAGTGTGGATCTGTTGACAACGCCTTCCAAAAAAGACAGAGCTCTGGAAAGGCTATCACAAACTGGCGTCCGTGTGGATCAATAGCGCTCCCTGTCTCTGTAGTGTGCCTGGGTTTGAGGCTTGACACTCGAGACCTGCACTTGAGGGGAGATGCCTCTGTAATGGGGCTCGGTCCTGAAGTCTGTTTCCTTTCTGTGACATGACTGCAGGTCAAGAAAGGATCATGGCTCTGGGCATCCTGTTTCTATTGTGTGCAGGAGCAATTACAACTTCCACAGCTGAACACAACCAAACTGGCCAGGTAAGCGTCACTCGGACAGCATTGAGCTCTTGCTGCTGGTAGAAAAAGTCTCCCTTAAAAATATGACAATACTTCTCAGTTATACTAACATGACTGGGCCTTTCATCTCTGTAGAAACCTTTTGTAGATAGCTAATGACAATAGTCTTTGGTAGATCAGCTGAGCATTTTTATTTCTGTCTAAACCATATGCAATTGTCCATATGGAATCTGTAATTTTTTTAAATTAAAGTATATATGGTGAAACTTATTGAACAATTCTTCAAACAGTAAATCTAATTTCTTTTTTATGCTCAGGAGGTTGTGGATTCCAGCAACAAAGCACTGAGCGAGATCCCAGGTGATTTGCATCCAAATGTGACAAAGCTCATTCTATGTAACAATAACCTCACAAAGCTGTCCAGCACAGACATTGATGTTCTCAGCAAGTACAAGCTCCTGAGGGAACTTGATCTCAGCAACAATTCCATCAGTGTCCTGCCTGACAAAATGCTCTCCAATCTCTCTGCACTGTGGGCCCTCAACATTTCCCACAACACTCTCAGCGTGCTGGAGCCCCAAGCCCTGAGCGGCCCCCTGACGGAGCTGGATCTCTCCCACAATCACATACTGTTCCTGCCTCAGAATGTTGATGTGGGACTGCCCAGACTCAAGAAGCTTTGGTTGCATGGCAACAGGCTTACCACTCTGGAAAAGGAAACCATCCCAGCACTAGAGACATTACAGCAGCTGACTCTGGAAGACAACCCCTGGAACTGCACTTGCAAGTTTCTCAACCTTGTCAAATGGATAAACAGCAAAGGTTTACTAAGGCGTAAGTAAGACAGGAAGATTGTGACCACATGACTCAGCCCTACCCACAGTCTCTACACAATATGGAGCAGATAGTTCCCAATGCCGGACAGCAACAGAATGCTGACCTCTACTGGCATTCAAGTATAGTGCAAGCACCTGCCTGTCTGCACACTGCATGCATCTTAAAAAAAAACCTATGCCACTCCAACAGTACTTAGAGGTTCTTCTGTTGATCAAGCAACTGATTTCTTTGATTATTTCTGTTAATCAGGTAGTCTCGCAACATGTGTGACCCCAGCAGAACTGTCTGGCAAAAGCATCGTCAACAGTTCCTGTGTCTTTGAATCAACAAAGGCACCTTCTCCCACCATCACATCACACAGAACTAGCCTGACAAGCGCACAAAGCCGTATACATCCAAAAAACAGCAGCAACAGCCTCACAGGTAAAGGTAAGAGGATCAAAAAAAATTAATCACAAACCTGTCTGAAAATGACGCAAATTCTCAATTTGTAAGAAGCAAAAGGATGTGTAAAAATAAGCACTAATATTTAGGCTGTAAAGGCTAAAGAAGGGTTTCCTGTGTCCTCTCTAGACTCTAACGTTAGTGTCAGCGGTGGAGGTGTGCCACCCACTGGGAACACCTGGAAGTTCCTTGTCGGCGTGGTGATCATTGCCCTCAGCACATCTGCCGTCATCATATGCGCTGTAAAGTCACCGTCCTGGTACAAGGTGCTCTTCAACTACCGGCACCGGCGCCTGCGAGAGGAAGAGGGGCCCCGCGTCATGACCAAGAGCCGCTACTCCAACTTTAGCCTGGAGACGGAGCAGACGGAAACTAGTGCCCAGGAGCTGGAGGAGGGACTGGACGGAGAGGTGTACGAGGAGGATGAGGTGGAGGACGAGGACGGCTTTATAGAAGACCGTTACATTCAGCTAGAAGACTACAAAGAGCAGAATGAATCATGAGAAACTGCGGTGGGTGTACACAGGCGAAATGAGACAAACGAAGGCGGCTCGCCACAGGCTATTTTGGGAGAAGTAAGCCATTGCTTGAACATATACTACTGTGATTGGCTCTTTTAAACCAGGAGCATGTGTTGTTTGTTGTTTGTTTGTTTATGACGTGAACCCTCTGGTAGCTCTCGGCTTAGTCAAAGAAATGAGCCCATGTGAAGAACTCAATCTTGTTTTATCACTCCTCATGCAGTGCATCGAAACAAACAAAAACTGCACACTGTACCTGATATTCATTTTCTTAATGATTGAAAAAAAGAGTTATCGATTTTGGTGTGTTATTAAGTTATGGTTTTAAGTCAGTTCTGAAATTTGAAATTTGGTGTGAATGAATCCATAGCCCTGTTGTTTGGGGATTACTGAGTGTTGTTGTTAAGAGTCAGTAAGAAAAAGAATGAGAAAATTAGAATGAATAGGCACATACACTCATTTTGTTTTCCAATGCCATATTTCAACAATGTCACCTGATGGATTGCTATTCTTACTATATTGCATCTATATTGTATCAAATTTTCAATTTACAAACAACAGGTCCATAGACTGAATCACATGGGATTTCTCCTTTAACTATTATGACCCCACTACATTTGACCAGAGGTAAATTCTGACAGATGGAAAAGGATACTTAGTAATCACCCATAATGTTTACTTACTTTTCTGCAATCCTGTCTACTTGTCTCAAGTGCAGTGGATACACTGAAAGTCAGCAGTTTCCGTTCGGCACTTTAATAGGAAATCTGTCTACACTTGACTGATTATAATAATCTCCCAACCTTATCACTTAAAAGAAATAAAAAAAACAAGTGCACTACAATTCATTACTATACTTACTCTCTTCGCTCAGTAAATATGACATCCATGCTTTTGGCTTCTCTGTCATTCTGGGCCCTCAACTGAAAAAATAGCATATACTCAGTATATACATACAATAAAAGTGTATATATGTGTACTTACTTAAGAAGATTACATATTCAAATTCATGCCAACAAAACACTTGCCATGCTGCAGTCGTTCACAACTTCTTCCATCTCTGTGTTGGTGTTCAGTTTGTCTACAAGCTGGAAGTATTATAAAACGTCATTACGTCTTACGTCATAGTTTCAGGAATACAGAACACACTCAGATAATCAGTACCATAAAGGCAGGCCCCTCTATTTTAATCTGACCAGTCATCATTTCTCTGCCTAAATTGCAAGAAGAAAATTACCATGTTGTAATCTGCCAGCTGGCCCTGAAGGTCTTTTAGTTCCCCCACAAGCCCTTCAGCTCTAAAAGATGGCAAAATATTGAATCATAATCAGAGAGGGTGGGGGAGTAAATACACAGGACAAACAACTCCTTTCTCAATTTGGAAAACATTTTACTTTTTAGTAACTTCTATTTGGCCAATAATGTCTAGCCCACCTCTTCTCATATGAAAGATACACAGAGTTCTCCTGGTTGAAGGTGTCAATCTCCTTTTGCAATTTGCTGCACTCTGTCGACAGTTCGTTGATTTTACTCCTGAAAAGGTTCCAATTGTTAAAGAGAATTTTTACTTAAACTAAGTTGATAGCAATAGTTACATTCATCGTTTTAATAAAAGTAAATCCAATTCACTAACCTTAGTAATCCAAGGTAATATGATTTATCCAGAATTTGTCTCTGTGGCCCTGTTGAACATCAACAATTTTATACAATAACAATTTCATTTCAAATCATAAAGCAGAGAGCATACTCCCAGCCATTTGCAGTGGGTACTGTAGTACTGTAGTATGTTATTTCAAATACAATAATTTATTAGAAACTGACCTTTCATGCCAGTCTTCATCCCACTAAGACCCTGCTGTGTCACAGGCCGGTCTGCCACCTTTATTTGGGCTGACAGGACTCCAGGGGTCGCTATTGGACCTCCTCTTGTCCCCGGACGGCCAGTCCCTGGAACCATCTGTCAGACCAAAAAACATCAACACCATCATCATCATCATCATTTATTATTCATGCTAACTTGATTTTTATGAGGGAAATACATGAGACGTAGCCTCAGCAGCATAATAAATGATGGACATTTGAACAAGTCAAAAGTGTGACATTTAGGGTCCGAATAAGGTCTTACCCCTGTTCCAACCCGAACGGCTGTTTGTGGTGGTCTGATGGCGGTTGGTGGTCTTCCTGACCCTGGTACAAGAGACCCTCGACTGAGCGGTCTACTAGATGGAGGTCGTTGGCTTGCCATTCTTAGACCTCGGTGGCTAACTGGAAATGGTAACGAATAACGATACTGACTCAAACATCTTAACTCCGTCACAAGTAGCGTCAGCTAAGTTACATGCAGTCATCAGTTTGATCGTCAGTTTGATACAGAAAATCAGCTAACGTTACAGTAGCAATGGTTACACAGATAACGTATACAACGTTGTAAGATGTCAAGCTAAGTTAGCAAAAGTTTATTAGCCACATTTGGTTTATGGCTATTACATAGATAGTGTTAGATTGTTAGGAATAGGATTGTTAGTTTAGGGTGTCAGATGATGTGTCTAAACGGGTGTTAATCAAAATAACCAACGTTACTCATCATGAATGACGGAAGATGTATGAAGAAGATGTAGCCAGCTCCTTAGCTTAACGTAATGTTACTGCGTTAGCCATTTCCATTGGTAAGCACATTTACAGCTACATTTACAGATTTGTCCATAATGCGAAAAACATTAACATACAAATATGTAAAAGTGAGTCTTTGTCATCTCTTGCGGTACCTGTATCGAGGTTTACTCGTAAGCTTAGATGATAGCCACTTCAATGTTGTGCAGTTTCCTTGCTTGTCGCGTCCTGAGTTTGTTGCTCAGCAACCTATGCAAGTTTCTCCACGAGCTGATTTCTGCCCTCTTGTGGTCCAACCGGATGGGGTGCATCCAAAACCTCAGGAGCACTAGCTTTTCCTAAGTGTGTGGGTTATTTGTTTGCATCTGTACGTAGTCATGCAATTGATTAAATATTTAACCGTCTACAGGTGTGGTCAATCAGCAATCAGCTCCACATGCGGCAGGTCCACTTGTAAGAAATAACGAGCAGAATATTGCCCAAAAAGTAGTCATGTGTTAACAAAAGATGGCGCTGCAGATTCAGTTATTTTCTCTCTTTGATGCCGCCTGGATGCATTTTCTTTTTGGTTTAACCATGCTTTTGTAAAATCTGACAACTGTTTCTGACTTTCAATGACTTTCTTTAAAAAATATTGCTTTACCCATGTTACATGCATTGCAAGACTACGCAAAAGTTGCAAAGGAGTTTATGAAATCCAAACTCTTTCTGTTGTTCGCTCTACATTTCTCGAAATTGAAATTGGTTTGTTTAAATTACTTCTCTTTTCCCACCACGGTCTACATTCATCTATTTACCACTTGGCTCATTTGAGTGGGGGATTTGAAATCGAATGCGCATGTTCGTAGTGCTCCGCCTTGTTCCACCGGGATAATCGTCTTCCTCGCTGAGAAACTTGGCCCGTCCATGAATTGCATCTGATCTTATTTTGTTTTTGGTCCTCGGTATGGACTCTCAAAAAGTAAGTAGGCCTGATGTTTATTGAACTATATATGGTGTAGCTTACCGTTGGCTCGTGCCAAGTATTTTTGTTGCTCTGAATGTTACATTGTAACGTTATCGTAAAGCAGAGAAGCTGCTCCGCTAACGTTAGTTGGTTGTTGGCGTGTGTAATCATTGGAATATTTGTCATGCACCCTCTTAATTTGTAGCTTGTCAAATCGTTACATGCTTTACGTGAGGGTATGGGATGCCTATAAATTCTCATTTTGTTTCATTTCAAGCTGCAGCTAGCAGCCATAAGGTGCGTTCGTTGCCCTGGAATGGTTATATGGTTATGGGGGTTATTCTATTTAATAACGTTAGATGACAACAACGTAGGATATCACCATAGCGTTTTCACTTAATGTGATAATTACACGCCTGCCTACTGTTGATTTTAGCAGAGCACTAGCCTACACCCTGCATGGTGCTGGCTGGTTATTAACGGTATAAACGTTGTCGTTAGTCTCTCACAGTTTATGACCGTCCTTCTAGATTATGCAGAAATGGGATTTAGTGTGTTTACGTTCAGAGATTTCATAAAGTTACATAATCGGGTTTCAAAAAACAACAAATTGCAACTGTGTCTTTCGGGACTCGGGACAGGAGTCGTTAGCTGTGGGACACTTGCCCTTTGGCTGAAGCTAGTCCCTCTGCCCTTCCGTTACGTAGCAGGTGCATCAAGAAAATGGGGATTGGTGCCTTGAAGCAGATTAAGTCTTCTCCCTCGGTCAGAATTCCTGCAGTTTGTATTATGGCCGTCTGTTTAATTTATAATTTGTAATTTCATAGTTTGTATTCAGTAGCCTACTTGGGTTATTTTGGCCATTTGTTATTTACCTGTTGACTGAACTGTGTGTGAAGCAGTCCTGATGACGTTAGACGCAGTGTTGCCATAACGGTGTGCTTTCAGCCTAAAGGCTTGTGATTAAGGGTCTTGTCTTGTGCATTATGGCAAGTAGATGCTCTTGTGGAATGACTCAGTTCTTAGATTTCACTCCTATCCTGATCACCTTTTACAGTCCAGTCCACAGCTGGACTACATCTGTGTTCACTAGGTAATATCAGGTAATATCAAAGAGCCTATTGCATTACACAAAGTACTTTTACGCATAATATGTTAATAGGCCTAAGTATAGCTTTGGCCTACATTACGAATAGGCTACCTATCTATCTTTTCATATGACAGTCAGACATTGGCCCCTCTCTCTCCACTGGATGTGGATGAAGTGTACATATCATTTTACAGATTTGTGTGCTGTAGTTTCTTTTGAAACTAGGATGATTCTTGTCCTGTTGTTTGCATTGTCCACAGTTCATTCATTACTCATGTAGTGCACACATGCCCATATTTTGTCATAATGCTTACAATACAGACCAGATATTTACATGTGTTTTAACCTTGCAATGACTCGGATCTCATTGAAATGGACATTTGAACATTTGACACTTTGTTAACAGTACAATAAAGGAACACTGCACATAATCTTCAAACTCAAGTAATCTTATCTTACTCAATGTCACCGGGGTTTTGTCTGGTGTATCACTGACTGTGTATGTGTGTGGAGTTTTAGGTTAGTCAAGCAGCATAAATAGCAGGGGACCCAGGCTGAAGGCCAGCGGATGATGGTGTGTGTGTGTGTGTGTGTGTGTGTGTGTGTGTGTGTGTAGCATGACTGTCCCTGTGCGCATACAGTGTTTGTTTCCGTGGCTACCGACAGTGCTGTGGTTACGCATCTGTTTTACAGCCAATTCTATTTTGTTTGTCTACACCAAACACCAATAACTTTTCCTGCTGAGTAAGTAAGACGGATTGAGTGTAACTGTAGGTGCAAAGTCGAGCAAGAGAAGCTTAGAGCGATCCCTCTGTCTTTGACAGCTTGGCTTCTGAACACTTTTAAAGGTTGCCTTTTCCTTCACTCTAAAACATGAATGGAAAAAAAATGACTTGAATACAAAAAGTAAATGACACAATGGTACTATGATGTTCAGCCATCTAGGTCTGCAAGTCTTGAGATCTCTTGCAAGGAGGTCTGGGGAAAGCACCGGTTTGGTGTGGTCTTGTGGATTTCTCCCTGATTCACCAATGGAGTGCACTCAGAATAGAGCATGCAAGCACCGCCCTTTGTGCCTTAATGTGTTTGAGCACCAGCACGGCATCATGGTGATTATGTAACCTCGTTAGTGCAAGCAGTGGTTAATGCCCGAGTGCAGGTATGATGGCCTTAAATGATCATTCATTACTGATGTATTCATTTGATTTCTCCCTAGCTATACAATACAAAGGGTCTGTACTACAGCATCGCTTGCACATTTTGACAGCCAATTTTATTTTTTTTTTTTAATCTATTTTGTTTGCCACACTGTTTGGATGAAAATCATATATATAATTATGAGTTATTAATTCTATTAGTTCACTGTGTAGTGATCCCCAGTTTTACCTGTATCACATTTTTGCATGCAGTTCAACCCTCAATGTCCTAAACCTGGTGTCGCCTTGCAGCTATAGATAGCAGAGAGGACTAATCCTTAAATCTATCTAATCATGCCGTGCTTCATAGGTGCACTCTCACTCAGGGCTACCGTTGGGTGAACACACACACACACACACTCAGCAGCATGTTACATCCCAGGGGTGTATTGGGTTCCACAAGGCTGAATTGGAAAAAGACCTCTAACCCCTCCTGTCCCCACGCACACACACGTGTTTATACACACACACACACACACACACACACACACACAGTATGTATTCATTCTAACATGACGTGTATGAATTATTCATCCTGGCTGTAGCCCAGATGGGCCTGTAGGTTGGACACAAGCAGTGCAAATAAGACCACACCTTTCTTTGTGTCCAGGGAGTTGACTCTGTTCCCTTTGTTATCTGATATACTTTTGGGTCTACTGCAGGGCATAGATGCAAGCCGTCACTTTTGATCTGGTCAAATGCATCACCTCCTTCACTATATCTGACGTATAGGCTTTCGAGTACAGTTGTTGAGTATTGGATTGTCATTAGGGGTCGACTAGTCACTCATGTTGTTCATCAATATGTTGCTGTTAGTCTGGAAACTTGATCTCTGGTTCAACTACAATTGCAGTTTTACGTAACACTGAATTAATACCCCTGGTTTTGTAAGTGTTGCATTTGCACAGTTGATTTTCAGCTTATTTATTGGTACATAATAGTTGAAATAAAGTATTTTACTTTAGTAAAAAAAGTCGTGTCAGATCATTTTTCCTATATTTGACAAAAACCTACATTCGGAAATAACATTTGCAATATTGAAAATTTCCTTTTAGGAGTAGTAACATAGGAGGAAAAAGGCCGATTGATCAGACAAGCTTCCCGTCTCCTCTCCCTCTCCCTCTCTCTGCAAGCCAGAGTAAACAGCCATAGAGGGGTTCCAATGCATTTGCACGACAAGTGAACTTAATCCATGTGTTTAGGGTTACGTGTGTGAAAGAGGAAACGGGCCATACCATTGCACTCCTACTATGGAGGAAGACTTGGAGTAGCGTCAGACGTGACTTTCTCCTCAGCTCCCTGCTAGCCCTGTCTACCTCCACGGCTTCAGCTTGATGAGAGGAATGTGTTGCTCTGTGTGTATTTATATATTTACAGACCTCAAGTTCGCTGATGTGGGCTTGTTTTGATTTGGCATGGGGGGGTAAACCTTTGGTGCTCAGTGTTGGGGAGACTAGTTTGTTCATAGTTCAGTTCAGTTCATTTCTGTTCATATAGACCAGTTGTCTTTCTGAGCCATTGCGCTGCATTCTGAAACAAAACTTGTTTACAACATCTAGATACACTGGCTCTGACAGTATAACACTCTCTCTCTTTTATGTAAAGTTATACTCACCTACTCAAACACAGACACGCACACACGCAAATACGCAAACATTTGCATACAAACAAAAATACTCTCACCTACTCAAACACACTGACACGCACACACACACAAATACGCAAACATTTACATACAAACAAAAATACTCTCACACTAATTTGTAATTGTTTTAAATGGTGGAGTGAGGGTCTCTGAGTGTTCAGTGCTTCCCATTTGATTTTTCATTACAACTTTATGTCCTTAGCTTCTAGAGCAAAATAACCCAGAATTGGTGTTAAAGACGGTTATTCAGACGCTAGTGGTGTAAATTGGACTTTGGTGGCCTGGGCAACCCTAGTCTAGGCAATGATTTTCGAGCTCTCATCCATTTCTTATGTTTTTTTTTTATTTCTCCTTCATTTTTCCTCTCCTCTCCACTGGGGCAAGTGTGTTAGTCAGCATGAGTCATTGGTTTCCTGTCACACAGAGAAACCCTCACCCTCAGTCAGTCAAACCAAGTTCAAAACATTATCCAAGACAATAACACCCAACGGACAGTTAGTTTATGATGGGACTCTTCCCTTCTTATCTGTAAAGAGCTCAATGAAGCAACCCATGTCCTCATCAGTGGCTGTTGAGTATGGTTAAACTGTAACACACACGGACACTGTGTGCGAGCGTCGCTATGGACGCCCGATGAACCCTTGCAGGAAGTGGTGGTGGTTGCCAGCTGACAGCCCAGGCCCCGGTGTGTGGCCATGGCGGCCATTCTTTTGCTGGAGTCCGAAAGGACAGGCGGGCAGCTGGGCAGGCGGCTGGCATGGCCCGTCACTGCTGCTCTCTCGGGCGCGCGGCTGGGGTTAGTGCTGTTAACGCATGATTTGCTATATGGGCCAGCACAAACGAGCCTTTAAAGGCCATTTCTGCCGCGGCCGTCCGAAAACTGATATGAAAATGCTGCTGTCTTAACAAATTGGGTCATGATGCTACAGAGTCATTTCTCTTGTATGTGCGAATCGAGAGTGTGTGAGTAAACTATAGTGAGATTTAGTCACACACTTCACCACCACAGCAATTGTGCATTAGCATGTTTTAGTTCAGTAGATGTGTTGGTAACCCCGGCCCTGTAGAACTAAGAGGGGTGGGGTCTCAAAGGTGAGGGGTACCAGGTGCTGTCCAAAGCTGTCATCCCCACCCTAACAATAACCCAAAGGGGGCTGATGCTAAGATGCTAAGGTGGGTTGCAGTAACCAGGTTGTGTCAGGAAAACTGAAGGAAATGATGCAGGCTGCAGTACGTATGAGCTGGTGCAATCCAGATCTCTTGCAACCCTTCCATCTGTCCAGGGGTCCGCCTGTCCTGCTCAGTCACTCTTGCGGCTCATGATGGATACCCTGTAGTCTCAACTGTAGTAATTTGCACTTGTGCCTTTTAGTTTGGCTCTGATTGCATAAGTAATTATCAATCGAAGCAAAATTTGTTAGTTTGTTAGTTACTTGTTTTGGTTCTCCACTTTAAGACCATGTCCACATTATTGACCTGACAAGCAGCCCTACTAATGTAAACATGGCACTTCACGTCACCATGCTGCTGCTTACTCTAGTTTTACACCTTCTCCTTGAATAGACTAATGATTTGTGTGTGTGTGTGTGTGTGTTTGGGTGCTTTCTCTCTCTCTTCTTAGGAGGCCCTACAAAGGATAATTGCCACGTTAGCAAACAAAAATGAGGAGCTGCACAATTTCATTGAAACACTCGGTCACAGCTTGGCTGGAGTTCAGGTGAGGAACCCTTTGCATGGTGCCTAAACAGGACACTAGTGTATCCCAGGCCAAAGCGTTCGCCTTCCTGCCAAAAGAGCTGGACAGCAACTCTGTCCAACTGTCAGGAACTGTAAATTACACCCATAAGAAATGCATTTAAAATGAAAATCTCCACCAAAAGAGTAAGAGCTTTCATAAATATTTATTCTGTACTAGTGCTTGACCTGGAATGGATGTTCACGTTTTTCAGGCTACTGTACCTTTCAGTTTTTCAGTTATGGAACAAAAGAAAGGAGAGACCCCCCCTGGTGCAAGAGAGCTCACACATAACAAAATCAAAACATTGTAGTGGGATGGATTGAAACGGGGAGTGTTTTCATCCTGTTGGCTTGGATCTGCTGTCTGCTCTCTCTGTGGCTAATGCAGGTTTGTTGTTGTTGAAATGTGTGTAAATGGTGCGTTGCAGGTGAACTCCTCACAGGTGGTCTCAGACCTGGAGGAGGAGTTTGACACTTTATTCTCAATCCTGGACGAGATGAAGGAGAGCATGACCAACACCATCAAGCAGGAGCAAGCAAGGAAGTCACATGAGCTACAGGTAAGTTTTGTGTGTGTGTGTGTGTGTGTATTATTGACATAGCTGTGAGAGTGTCTACTGTGCAGGAACTGTCCAAGTACTGTAGCTACAGGTAAATTGTGTGTGTGTGTGTGTGTGTGTGTGTGTGTGTGTGTGTTTGAGAGAGAGAGGGAGAGAGTGTGTGTCTACTGTGCAGGAACAGGCCAAGTAGTCACATGAGCTACAGGTAGATCATAGGTCTCCAATTACAAGCTATGTCTTGGGGTACAAGTTTCTCAGTACATTTTCTCCCTGTATGAGTAATACAATTCACACATGGTGTGTGCGTGTGTGTGTGTGTGTCATTGGCATAACTATGAGAGTATCTATTGTGCAGGGAACTGAATGACCATGTAATTGGAGTGTGTAAGAATGTGTGAATTGTTTGTGCCTGAACAAGTGCACATCCGGACATGTGTGTGTGTGTGTGTGTGTGTGTGTGTGTGTGTGTGTGTGTGTGTTTTGCATGTGTGTATTTGTGTGTTTGTGTGTTGCCCATGGGCTGGGGTGGAGTCCTGGGAGTTGTTGGCATATAGTACACAAGTGTGTGTGTGTGTGTGTGTGTGTGTGTGTGTGTGTGTGTGTGTGTGTGTGTGTGTGTGTGTGTGTATTGATGTGTTGGTGGTGACCTAGCGCGTGTGTGTGTGCTTGTGTGTGCATGTGTTGGGGTAGTGGTGACTGGCAAGAGTGTGTGTGTGTGTGTGTGTGTGTGTGTGTGCGCATGTGTTGTTTGGGTTTTGGCCCGGCCTGTTGAGCCCTGTGCGGCTGGGCCGGGTGATGTCATCGTGCTGCTATGGCAGTTCTCTGGCCAGCCCTCTGAGGCCGCTGAGCACAAACAATAAAAGTGTGTGAAATTAGCCCAGATAAGAGCTTAGCCATTACAGCCCTGCCCTTGCCCTCTCCCACCACGTCCACCTCAACACACTCACACTCACAATCACACACTCACACACTCTCAATCCCCTCTTGAGATAAAAAGAAGAAACATGATCATTATTGTCTATATCTTCTGTCTCTCTAGTAAAACAAACCAAACATGTCCTTTTTAGTCATGTGGCTGTGTGTGTGTTTTGCCATTGTTTTCACTAACTGTTCTGCTTGTATTATCCTGAGTCACTGGCCGTTTTTCTGAGACAGGGCCGTATGGGTGTGTGAGTGTGTGAGTGAACACAAAGGCCTACACACAGGCAGGGCGGCAGTACCAGCTGCTCCTGCTCTGGCTGAAGGAACCGGAGATCAGATCAACAGCTACCTGATCCCACACTAGCAGGACTAGGGTTGGGAGAGGGAGAGAATGAGTGATGATGGGGAAGTGGAGAGAGTGAGAGAGAGGAAGGTGTGTGGGGGGGCTTGGGGTAAGGACACAGTGAAAGACAGAGGACAGACGCAAGCAAGTTAAAAAGAGATGTATGCAAGCAGCAGCGGGAAAAAGATGTTTAGAGAGGGAAGACGAGAGATGATGGAGGGAGATAGTTAGATAGATAGATAGATAGATACTGTATTGATCCCCAAGGGGAAATTCAAGAATATGGTGGGCTGTAAGCGGTCAAAAAGCAAAGACTAGAGCAGGATTCTTGTGTTTGGACTAAATGAATGCTGACGTAAACCCAGCATGCTGTGGTGTGACTCTGCTGCTGGGGGCTGTGGGTCACCCACACACTCGCTGCAGGTCACCTTCAGCCTCCTTAGCGTATGCCCGCTGATGCCATCAACCCAGAGGCCTCACGGCCGTTTGTGTTCAGTCGGCAAAAGGACTCCAGCCACCTGGCAGAAGGTCTTAGGATGGCCATGCTGCATCACGAGCCCTCAGTAAACAAATGTCACTGGGGTTTTATGCCCGACGTGTAGTCAACTTTATGTAATGCCCTTACATAATCCTTTTTGTACTCCGAGAGGGAGAAGCACCCTGAGAGATGTTTGCATTCAACCTTAATCCTCTCAAAACAAATATTGTGATTTTTGTTGTTTTAATGGAACTTGCTGTGGCAGTGAGGTGGGGTTGGTGGTGTCGATTGTGTTTGGCTTGTAATGAATCTCCATCGCTCCATACAGTAATCGTGTGTCTGTGTGTGTTTTACCTCTGTCAGAACCAGCTAACACAAAGCACCAACGCCTTGGAGAGCGCAGAGGAGCTGCTTGAGTTTGCAAACAATGCTCTGCACATCAAAGACGAAGAGGAGTTTGCCAAGGTAGAAAAATGCCCCTACGCCAAGTCTAAAAAGACACACACACACACACACACACGCACACAGACACATCAGTGGGACTCATGTATGTTAGAAATGAAGGTCAACGGATTGCCAGGAGCCTATTTACAAACAGCTGTTCATCTGTCAGTTGGCTTCAGCCCTGTTTCGAAACATGATTCAGATTAAAACAAGCCACTGTGCCAGTAGTCGCGTTTATGTACCACATAGTGTTTTCCACACACTGAGTAAGATGTGTTTGAAAAGCCATTGAGTACATTGACTGAGCTCATCACAAGGTTGATTGTGGTTCACTTAAAGGCCATCGCAGCCCCATGATGCATATTTTAGAGAGTAGATTGGACATCTTTGGGGGGGGGGGGGGGAGTGATATTTGGGTACCAATGTGACTAACATGTTGCTTTCACATTGTAAGTAAATAATGTCTCAGCAAAATGTAATTCCTGTAACTGAATTGTCTTTCACATGTTCAGTGATCTGTGCTCTATATCTGCTCTCTCTCTCTCTGCCTAACAATGTATGTTTGTGTGGCGAAAAATAGACTGTGTGTGTGAGAGAGAGTGAGTGAGGGGGGGGAGAAAGAGAGTGTGAGTGAATTAGCAATTAAGATGGCAGGAGAGAATCATGGGGTTTCTGTATGCACGTGTGTTTGTGTGTGTGAGAGAGAGAGAGAGACACTCTGTATTTGTGTCTTGGCAGACATGTTGTCTTTGGGCTGAGTGATGCGCATGCTCATCTGTCCACCTTGCATGGCTCTACTAACGACAACCAACCCCTCTCCTCTCCTTTTTTTTCTCTTCTGCTCTTCATCTCAACCTGTTCCTCTCTACACCCCCCATCCAACCCACCTTCTCTCCTCTCCTCTCCAAAGGCTGCCAAACAGATCAAAGATAGGTATGGTATCCCTTTCACTTGTCTCTGCTTGAGCTTGCTCTCCCGCGTGTCGTCCTAATGCAAAGGATCAAATGCGTCCACTGCATGTGCACTTACAGAAACGGCTCTCGCTTACTGTAATTCACATACTGTAAAATGCCTCTAGAGTCATAGAGTGAGTTCACTGTGACAGTGCAGAACACATTCATATCAGCAGTCTCAAACATGTTGATATCTTTTCACAATAAAAGCCCAGCTGTCTCAAGGCAGCATTTTCCATTTTGTTTTGTTTTTAAATATTTAATCTAATGTCTCACGTCATATCTTGGGTTTTCTACTTCAAATGTCACTTTACTGTTAGTGTGAGCTATTCATAATCACATCGGTGTTCAGAACTAAGAGAGAAACCAGAGATGAGCCCAGGGGCCTATTGCACAAAACTAGGATAAGGGATATCCCTTATCCTAGTTTTGTGCAATAGGCCCCAGACTCTGGAATGGTTGTGTGTGCACTTGTGTGTGAACAAGGTAGCACTAGCAGAGCTTACAAACACTAGTCATCTTCATGTAGATTATTTGTAGATTACTTACTTGTTAAACTCAGATGTGATCATGAATCATTTTCAGTGCTTTAATGTTTATACTGCTTAGTTTATACCTCACAACTCGTATAGTAAACAAAGCGACATTTGAAGTAATCCACTCATGGAATATTATACTGCTTTTAGACAGTTGGACATTTATTTGAATATCATCACTATTGTGTCTTCAACATTCATTGGGGGTTGGTTCTGAATGATGAGTTAAGTCTTATATAACAGCCATGAATTTATGACTGCTGCTATGTGTGTCAGAAATGTGTTCTGTACTTACCTGAAAAGAGTATTGACATTACTTAATTTGAATTGTCTTTTTAACGTGAAGTGTGTGTGTGTGTGTGTGTGTGTGTGTGTGTGTGTGTGTGTGTGTGAGTGAGTGAGTGTGTGTGTGTTTTCTCATGTTGTTGAGGGTGACCTAAAGGTGACCTTAGTTTGGAGTGTTCTAGTTTAGTTGCACCCTTAGGGATGCTGTCACCAGTGTTTAACATTAGTCATGCGTGGCCAGACCCTTGTGTTTTGTTTTCATAATGGCTAGATGACCATAAGGTCAGACTTCACAAAAATGATTCTGGGCCATAGAGATTTCAAAGCTGTATGGACAGGTGACATAACCCTAGTGTCAGTCATGTTTCAGTCTGAAACATGAACATGAGTGTTTTTGTTTGTTTTGTTGTTTAGTTTCCCCCCTGCATGATTAGTTTGTTTAAAATCCAATACTAATGCATGAATGGGGCAGTGATTAGATAATAGTATCTCGAGTGCTGGAGAAAAATGGCGTCTGAATGGTTGTTCTGCTTAACACTCCCAAGGGTAACGATGGCTCCGGCCTTCCGTCTGACCATGAAGCCCAAGGCCACGGATAACATGACGCATCTCATGGTGGACTTCTCCCAGGAGCGACAGCTGCTCCAGAACCTCAACTTCCTCCCTGGTGAGTTCCGTTAGGTCCTTCCTGACGTACTGTGGGAAGCACAGACTGCTAATGAACATGTTTGTTCTCATTTCACGGTAAGGTAGTGTGTGGAGGGGGAGAATAGTATGGGGTTGGTGTTGGAGGCTTATAAGGCATTCCAAGGTCTTTGATTGATTGACATACATACATACATACATACATACATTATAATTGTCAATAAATGTAATAAGTTGGTGCCGTATGTTTCTAGTGCTGATATGTTTCTAGTGCTTGTGCTATGTACTTTCATGAAGTAAAATCTCTATCAATAATCTCTGAATGAGTCCAGAAACCCCTGTCATCATTAACTGTCCGAGGTCACTTGCGTCCTGAGCTAACTAATATCAGTGTGTTGATGGGTGCAGGGAAGGCAAGTGACTGAGCTACAGCAACTAGGATTCCATTTCCATTCCTGGCTGAATACGACACTGCCCTTGTTCCGTCCCTCCTGAGAGGGTCGGTTCATTTTCATGCAAAGCATGTCATGCATATCATTTAGCTCTTCATCACTGGCTCCTATTTAAATAGGTGGACTGATTTTTGTTCTGTTTTTTTTTTTTCGCGTCACAGTGGGCAGAATGCAGATTTTTCTGTTCTTCCCTCATTGCGAGCACATTTCTTGCCTGCTCATGCAGAAGAGTTTTTCTCTCCTGAGGTTATTTTCTCTCTCTCTCTCTCTCTCTCTCTCTCTCTCTCTCTCTCTCTCTCTCTTTCTCTCTCTCTCTCTCTTTCTCTCCTGCCCCCCCTCTCTCTCATGCTCCCTCTCTTTATTACTTTCTCTCTCTCTCTCTCCTTCTGTGTGTGTGTGTGTGTGTGTGTGTGTGTGTGTGTGTGTGTGTGTGTTTTATATGTGTCATAGGCAGTGTCAGAAGCATTATGTGTGTACTGTATGTATGTGGATGTGTGTGTGTGTTTTCATGTGCACATGTGTGTCCCAGAGAGTGCCAGAAGAAATAACCCTCCTGTAGTCATGCAGCTCCATGTTAGTGGGTGCAGGACTCCTCTAACTGGCTCCTTCAGTAGATATTCCCAGCTGATGCGTGTGTTTTATGATGTGCAGAGTGTATGGCTAACTGAACTGGCTCTGACAGCTGAGACTGACTGTGGGTCAGCTGGGAGGACGTAGCCTTGACAGACTACCCATCAATCCTTGGGAGATGCAAAGTGACATGATTTTAGGAGCCCACAATAGAACTTGCTTCTTGTCCAACAGAAAAATGTAATTGCTCTCGGACTATGGTTGGTTTCATGATGAATTGTAGAGTTTTCCTCGCATTGGGAATCTGCCTCTCTCTACTAATACCAGATGTAATTTCTCGAATTTATGGAAGGGAAAACGAAAGGGCCGTGGTAATCCTGGGTCTGTGGAGCGGAGTAGAGAGCAGTGACTCGTGAGGGGATGTGCGGTGACTCGTGCACAGGAGAGGAGGAGCAGGAGCACCCAAAGCCTAGCCTGTGTGGGGTGCTGAGAACTGAGACGGGTGCAGAGGAGGGCAGTGGTTGCGGAGCGTCGCCAGACCTCCCAGAGGGCATCTCATTGGAGCACCCCACACACACACACACACACACACACACACACACACACACACACACAC
>JAGFZM010000441.1:48822-148822 GCA_017657215.1 Limnothrissa miodon | reverse complement strand
GGGAGAACATATCCACACCAAAGATTTGTTTACGTACAGCATCTGCTCATTGAAGAATATTAAATTAGCTTATTTCGCCATCTGGTGTTTAGGCACTGTAACAGCAATAAGACTGGAACTAGGGGTGGAATTCCAAGGGTTTTCAGGGGCTGATGCCCACTTGCTAAATTTCAGTTGAATAATAACCCACATTAAGGCTTTTATATGGTATGTATTCCTTAAATGGAATGAGTAACAGTTGGCATCAGTCATATGAAGCCTTGCATAATCCTGCTGAAGAGGACTTCATTTGAATTTGCTAAGTTTTACATACAAATGTAGTGTACTGTTGTATCAATGTGTGATTCTTGTTCTTTGAGGAACAAATAAATATTTTCCTGCCTAAATATTTGGACCTATTTTTTTTTTGTAATTTAAAAAGGCCTATTCAGGGTCTGGTGTCAAAGTAGTTATCTACGTCACTGTATATAGTAGGAAAAGTATTTGAACACCCTGTGATTTTGCAACTTCTCCCACTAGAAATCATTGAGGTTTCTGAAATTCACAATGTATGCATTTCCACTGTGAGAGACAGAATGTAAAAAAAAAAAAAAATCAGTCAACCACTCTGTGTGATTTTTAAAGAATTTATTTGTTTTGCACTTCTGCACAAAAGTATTTTAACATCTGCCAATCGGCAATAATTCTGGCTCTCAAAGACCTGTTACTCACCCTTTTAGAAGCCCACCTCTACTCCACTTAGTACTCTCAATTAGTAGCACCTCTCTGAACTTTAAAGACACCTGTCCACCCCACAGTCAGTCAAAATTTGTGGACTCCACAAGGTTGGAAAGGGCTACAGGGCAATTGCCAAGCAGCTTGGTGAAAATATATTAACTGTTATTCTCAGAAAAGGAAAGAGGCTAAAGACAGTCAGTTTCCCTCAGAATGGGGCTTCATGCAAGATCATCCCACATGGGGTGTCACTGATGATCAGAAAGGTGAGGAATCGGCTACGTGAGAGGAGCTGGTCAATGACTTGAAGCTGGGACCACATTTTCAAACGTCACTGTCAGTAGAACACTATGCTGACATGGTTATAAATGATGTATTGCAAAGAAGGTTCCCCTGCTCAAGTCATCACATGTCCAGGCCCGTCTGCCAGTAGAGGAGACCTGTACAGGGGAGTAAACCAAAATTAAACCAAAAAACTACAGGTAACATTTGACCTCTGTAATTGCAAAAAAAAAATAAAAAATACTTCTGTATACCGAATATTAACACTGATTTTCCAAAGTGTTCGAATAGTTATGTGCAACAGTGCAACACAAATAAATTATTTAAAAATAGCCTACCTAGTATTCCAGTGGAAATGTATCTATATTGTGAATTTCACACCCCTCCATGATTTCTAAGTGAGAACTTACAAGATTACATGGTGATCAAAAATGTATCTACCTCACTGTAGGCTAAAGCTTCTTAATTAATCTAAATTCAGTGAAATAAGTAAACATTTCAAATTTCTCAGATCAGGGGATTTCCCACTAATTTATCTTTCCCACTATTTCATTATCTATTTAATTCAAGTTGGAATTAACACAAACCCACAACCCATATTACTCATCAGTTTTACTAAAACCTCTGAGTACTTTGGTTGGTCGCTTTGTAATTTTTTCTAGTTTCGAGGATTGGCAGACTACTACAGTATTTTCAAAACGCGTTTATTTTCCATTTTGGCTGTAGGTGCTTGCCGTACTGTATAATTTAAGACAGAGTAGCAAGCTTCGCTGTGTAAATTATAATGTAGTTACTATCATGACTGTCCTGTCAGTTCAAATATTTTTAAGAAATGTCAGCAGTAGCAGGCTATCAAACGAAACGAACGAATTTGCGCGGAATAGATATGTTGTATAACCAGGAGGTGACAAACCCACTGAGTGAGTAACGTAAGGAGGCTACATGAAGCTCGCTAGCTATTTGAAAATGAACATAGCCCACACAATTATAATTTCAAGTTGCAACATTGTAACCTTATAATGCTATGAGCGTAAAATAGCCATAGTCTCATAGTGATGTTGATGACATGCGTTCTTTTTGGTGCTTTTAAATATTTGCTTTAGCTGGTTACATTTTCCCACATACAAACGCTGTTGATGTGTATAGACTATTTTCATGATAGTTGGGCTACTGCATTCAGTGTCCTGATGTATTTATCTTTGTCGTGTTTTCCTGTGATTGGTTTCATTCCTGACATTTCTTTTATTCCATAATTGAAGGTTAACGTTCATGAACCCAGACGCTAGCGATGAATATGTTCGGAAAGCTTTTTCAGTTCCAAGCTTGCACCTTACCTATGAAGACCAATGCCTAGAATAAACAAAACCGTCGTTCTTGCCCTACTCATTGCGACAAGTTCGATATTTCTGCTCTTCCAGTTGTATTATTATCGACAGTACATATCAAAGGTATGTACATCAGGTAGAGTCGGAGCAAGTAATGTACATCATTAAGGTCATTATAAGCGTTTTGCCTCATCCTCCTCCATCCATAAATGTTCATGTTTGTGTCCCTTAGAGTGGGCTGCATGTTTTCGGTGGTAAAGGGTCCTTGTCAGGCAGTGATGGCCAAAGGGTAAATATAATCCTGTAATTTATGCGAGCATCAGGCCAACCTGGTTGCTACTCATATTTTCATACTTCTCCTCTGATATTTTACCTTATGTTATGAATACAACATCCAATGTATCCATTTCTACAATTGAATGTCTCCAACAGCACCTGATAAAGAAGTTCTTGGGTTTGGTGCATAAGTACAGCCTACCTGTCTTTTTGGTGGACACTGTCTCTTTGGACCTGCTTTCTCAAGATGCTCTCCTGTTGAAGGAGAGCAAGCTCAAAGAACCCCACTGTGTCTTCCTCTGCACCCACAGAGAGTTCACAACCTTTGCCCTGCTGGGAAACCTCTGGAAGTATGATGTAAGCACTTTATTTTTGTCCCTTCGTGTTGCATTTACATAACCAAACAAACCAATCTTTTCAATCAAAAGATATTGAAATAATATACCACCACAGATTAACTTACAAAAGCACAATGTAAACATTAATATTATTATTTTTTTACTATTCCAAGGGAATAACAAAAGTATAATCTAATCTAATCTCTAATCTAGTCTGATTCCTGTTGTGTATTTCAGGTTGGTCTTCTTGAGGCAGCTGAAGAACGAGGCATGGAGGTCCTCGAGATCCGAGGGAAGGACCCTCGGCTTGTTAGCATGGATGACCTGGCAGGAAATGACATTCCTCTCCACTTCCTGTTCAGGATGGGCAGCAGGCTGATCCACCTGGTGGTTCTCTACGAGCGCAGTGGGAACTATCTATGGCACGGACCCCTCCGACTGAAGCCCAGCATGGACAAGCACTTCGCCCCTTTTAGGAAGCTGGATTATGGTCGCTACGCAGGGGCGTACAACAGGTACATTTCTTTCACGTGTATCCTATTAGTCTATGTGTAGCCTATTTGTGTCAGATTGGTTGAACACTATCTGCACTGCCAGGTTACTAGGATGTCTTGATTGTTATTAGATGGATCATGCTGGATATCTGTGTGTGTGTGTGTGTGTGTGTGTGTGTGTGTGTGTGTGTGTGTCATTTCAGGCCTGAGTTGCTGTTAACCACGTTGGATGGGCTAGATGTGCGAATTCCACGTAACTTCTCGAATTTCCTCAGGGAACATTCCCAGGCCCGCTTCCTGGAATGCCCCTACAGAGAGGCACGTGCATTCTACCAGGTATCTGCTTCTACCTGTGCATGTGCCTCCACTAGGTATCTTCTTCTACCTGTGCATATGCCTCTACTTGTACATATGCATTTGTCAGACCTGTCAGTGTAAAGGTCATACATACCAGCACACACACATTACTACACACATACCCAATATCGCACTTGAAATATAGTGATATGTGTTAACATGAGACCTTCCACTCCAAGGACGAAATATTCTCATGTTTGTTCATTATTATTTATTTATTATTTTCAATTTTTGCGTCATTACCAGTGTCCACTGACCTGACACCAAGATTATGTAAAGTCCTGTCCAGAGCTCGCCACCACCGTGGATTTGGGGTTGAGTCCAGTCTCTCAGTCAACTTAATTGGAGGCTCTTTTGATAGGTCAGGCAAGCGTTTTATTGGCTCCTTTAAGCTAGCTGGTATCTGATACCCAGTGTTTTTCTGACTGCCCAGCTAGATTCTCTGTTCTTGGCCTCAATTTCTTATTTGCTGCTCATGATGCAAGGTGGTGACATCAGTAAGACTCGTATCATTTTGTACTCTCCTTTTGCCCCTCTTGATGTGAAATCTTTTTTCCTTCAAGCTGTATCCAGATGATCTCTCTTCAGAAGCCATGGACTTTAGGATGAAGGCTAAGAGTCTACTGCACCTGGCTGCTCGAACGTTATACGAGATTGGAGTTCCCTTCTGGCTTAGTAGTGGTACCTGCTTAGGTAGACACACACACACACACACACACACACACACACACACACACACACACACACATGGACAACATACACCACATTAGCATACACTCTCACACACAAAAACACACAAACAAACATACACTACACAACTGCACACACACACACACAGGTACATGTTGTGCGATACACCACAAAAACATCCTCAGCCTTCATCTGATTTGATTGTGTCTATTTTTTATGCAGGCTGGTTCCGGCAGTGTAATATAATACCCTACAGTAAAGATGTGGACCTGGGCGTCTGGATCAAGGACTACAGACATGACATCACACAAGCATTTCAGAAAGCAGGACTGCCACTCAAACACAAGTTTGGAAAGGTCTGGTAATATCCTAGATAGATGAGAAGATGAGAAGTCGTAATGCTGGCTGTAATGTTATGTGTATGCCCATCCATAGGTTGAAGATAGTCTGGAGCTGTCCTTTCAAGGCTTAGATGTGAAGCTGGACATCTTCTTTTTCTACAATGAAGGAGAGAAAGTGTGGAATGGAGGCACGCAGGCAAAAAGCGGCAAGAAATTCAAGTGTGTTGACACTTTGCACTCTTTTTACAGATCTGTCAGAGACACTCAATATATCTGAATAAGATCAGAATGAAGATATATTTAGTTATACAGACACCAAGCCTGAATAAACCAGTCCTTTGGTTAGGCCCATGTCTAGCTGTCGGCAAGAGGCTTAGATCTTGGCCTCTATGTGACGGACTGAGACTGGTGGCCGAGGGGTGGAGGATATGAAGATAGATATGTTCCAAAATGCACGAGCGTGTATATTTGATTTGAGGACTTGTAGAATATAATGTGAGAATGTGTAGAACAAATATTTGAACTTGTAAATGCCTATGTATTTCATATACGTGGAGAGGAAATCGCTTAATGTAGATATCATCTATAATATTGGGATTTCGGTTTTGATCTTTGGAGAGGTAAAAGAAGGCCTAAATAGAGATGTTCATGTGAAATTTGGTAATGATTGATCGCTGTTTTGGCACATTAAGCTACATTAAGCTTTTTCACCTTGGCATACCCCTTCTGACTGAATCAATCAATCACTGTGACTGCAAATTTAACACGCATGTATATGAAAATAGGCATTTACAAGTTCAAATATTTGTTCTACGCATTTTCACATTATATTCTACAAGTCCTCAAATCAAATATACACGCTCGTGCATTTTGGAACATATCTACCTTCATAGGAGGAGATGACTACTTCGGGAGGGGAGCCACAGAAAGAGATTTGAATCCCTGGAGACATGCCCATTGCTTTGGAATAAAGGATTTGCTTGTGTGTGAATATCATTCTTTCAAGGCAGTACTTGCATCTAGACTAGATTGGTAGAGATAATACATTTAGAGGTGTGGAGCAAGAATCTGTGCACAAGATGCGCGAGTCTCTGGTAGACCATTGCTGAAGCTATTATTTCTTTGGTATTATTTCTTGCCTAAATCTTTTCTTTGTCCACAATACTGTGGTGCTATATACTCTTGGAAGACCATAGGGTGATTGAAAATCTATTGTAAGCTCTCATCCTTAACTAACTCTGAATTGTTTCATTCTTGGACAGATATGTGTTCCCCAAATTTCAGCTGTGCTGGACAGAGCTCTTGGAGCTGAAGGTGCGGGTGCCGTGTCAGACTCTAGATTACGTGCAGGCCAACTACGGCTCCGACTGGAATGTTCCGGTTAAGGCCTGGGACTGGAAAAGCTCTCCACCGAACGTGCAGGAGAACGGTGTGTGGCCCATGCGCGAGTGGGACGAGGTCATCCAGGTCTACTGAGAACTGCGGGTGCTATATTGCTGGCGATAGATGTAGTACAAAAACACACTGAGCAGCATTGTGGCTCTGTTGCTGTAATCGACTCTACATACCCTCGAAGGAGCATCTCCATTTACAAACTTCAAACTCCAATCTGTGTTCGAGTCGCATTGTTATAAACCGCAAGGTTCAAATGCCTCAAAAGAACACAATGCAAAGCTAAATACACCCTCTAGCATTTCATTTAACAGTAGGCTTACCTCAAACAGGCATGGGAGAAACACGAGAGAGCCTGTGGACTAGTCGTTTGTGTCTGTGGGAGTAGTGAGAATTTGATGGCCTGTTTTACACAGGCCAGTTAAGTCAGTGTAAGCGCTCTGCAGACTGTGAAAGCGCTCTACACAACCACATGAAAAATAATGGCCTAATGCTTCTAATTGTGAAGTAAGTTATTAACATTATTTTGACAAAAAATGGGTTGCACACTATTTTGTTCTGTAAATGTGTCTTATCACTGTAATTATGTCCTTTTGGATTGCTATGGTGATGGTAGTGTACTTCGATGTGGTTTCATGTTCATTTAAACCTGACTGGAGATATAAGGTTGTATACATACTGCATAAATGAAACAAGGCCACATCATTTGGATAGGTAGAAGTAGAAATAAGGTAGAAATAAGATTTTTTTTGTGACCCACATGATGAAGTCCCAAAACAGGATCTGTAATGTTCAAACAAAGCAAAGACCACAACCAAATGTGACACTAGAAAATCTTTTTTCACTGTATTTATTAACTGCATTGGATACACACAAAGACGGGAATGAGCAGTTTTGTGTCTGTTTGAGTGGGTTGCTGTTGCATGCTGCTAACACCTTTTTCTTTTTTGTACCCTTTATGTGCTATATGTCCATTGTGAACTTGTGTAAATAATGTGTCATATCATTTCATGTTCCTTCTTTTTTTCTCTTCTACTCCTCACATGCTGCACATCATGATCCATGTTTTGAGTTCTATAGAGCACTGTGTATGCACTGTCTACAGTACAGTCATGTGATGTTTGTCACGTAGTAGGTTTCTGTTCAAGGCCATTTTTCAAGAAGCCTGACAGCTGTCAGACACAGCATTTAAAAGGAGCAATTATTTTGGAAAAGGAAGGCTAAGTTCTCCCTGAAATATCAGACACACAAACTTTATTGTTTTAACATATACAATTGCATTGTGTTTGACCAACCATCAGCCACATCTCACATTAATGTATTAATATCAGCTGATCTAATAAGCGTACAGTTGGAGTTTCAGATAGTTTGCAAATTCAATCTATTTTTGGATCAAATTAAATATTTATCAATAAATGTTACTTTTAGGAATATACACAAATGTATAACTGTGATGACTCCCTGTTCAAAGTGCAATGTGTTGAAGGGCATTCCTGGTTGATGTGTAAAGGTCAATACTCAAATACGAATGGTGGTCTTGTTCATAATCAACAAGTTGCTCACTAACAATAAAAATAACAATATATGATTCAGCTGACAGCCTTAAAACTTTTTATGATGATGGTTTCTCCACTGATTAAACTTAGTATCCAATGACAATAAAATGAACAGGTCAAATTAACTTTGCAGGCACTCATTCTCTCCTTTGTGGAGTTGCATAACTCTGGGAGTGCCATCTGGGGAAAACCACACCTTGCCCAATATCCCAGCTTCCTAGTTGGCTACACTTGTTTATTCAGGTTGCATTTGTTAAGGCTGACTGGAACTTCATTCCTGTTTCTTTAGCGCCTCTTTCCAGTTCGAACAGCTGCCTGTAAATCACTATGAATGTGCTGCCTGTGCTGCTGTCACTGCTGTGTCTGACTGCAGGCAGCTATGGAGGGAAGGTGTTGGTTTGGCCTGGTGAATTCAGCCACTGGCTCAACATGAAAACTATCCTGGATGCTCTGGTGGACAGGGGTCACACCGTCACCATCATCACTCACACGGCAACACCGTCCGTCGTGACCAGTTCCTCCCGGTTCAATGTCGAGATTGTGCAGGTTTCCTACACCACGGAGGAAATCACCAAACATTTTGATGAGATGTTAAGATACTGGACGTACGACATGGCTAATGACAGCTTGCTGAGGGCATCACTGAAGATCAAGGAGATGGTTGACAGAGGCGTCGAGCAGAACAAAGAATTGTGCAGGGCCTTGTTTTCAAAGATGGACCTTATGGAGAAGCTGAAACTGGAGAGCTATGAGGTTGTGCTGCTCGATCCCATGGCTATGTGCGGAGATCTGCTATCCCTGATGCTGGATATTCCTTTCGTGGTGACCCTGCGTTTCAGCTTCGGAAGTTCCATTGAGAGGCATTGTGCGCAGCTTCCAACTCCAGCCTCTTATGTGCCAGCGGTTGGATTAACCTACACAGACCAGATGGATTTCGCTCAGAGGCTGAAAAACTTTCTCTTCTATTTATCTCAAGATATTTTGCTCCACGTTGTTGCATATTTCAAATGGGACCCGATTTACTCAGAACTGGCAGGTGAGTATCTCACAGACCATTTCATATTTGGGTGTGTAAATAGAACTAAGAATAATATCTAAGCGCTATTTATCTAAGCGCTCTCATAAAGGCTCAGGCTACCCCCCGACGACTTATGTGTCGTCCCACGCTGGTGGAATGACCTACCAAAAACAATTAGAACAGGGCCATCTCTGGGGGCCTTCAAAAAGCTCTTAAAGACCCAGCTATTCAGAGAACATCTTCTATCCCAGCACTAAATGATGAACTGAAGCACTATTCCCTAGCACTATGCTCCTTAAGGTTTCTGCTATGTAGCTTGATTGTTATCCTCTTTTTGTAAGTCGCTTTGGATAAAAGCGTCTGCTAAATGCATAAATGTAAATAAATGTAAATAATAATTATTCTAATTCTATTTCCTAATTGAATGCCTTGTGGAAGGTCTAGGCCCTACAGTGGGCTACAACTCAGTATCAACTCAGTGCTCCCACACAATATAATAAGGGTTTTGGCTGAGGCATAAGACACTTTGACCAACTTTGTTAAACTTTTTTGTGAAAGTATGGTCTTGGAGGAAAATAAACAAAAACAAACCATTTTATTCTGTGCAATGATGACATTCACCCACGTGTCTCATCAAACAACAAATAGACCAAGAGTCAGCTATCAGGAATGTATATAAGTTCACATGGACCGGATAGTGGGTAGAACCAGTGTGTCATTGATCATACCGGCTTAATTGTTCTGTTAATTATCTGATATAGGCATTTGCCATTTGGATGGGCATACTGGCCCAGCCTTTACTGTATTAAGACCCATAAAACTAGAGCATTTTAGTAGGCCTACTCTCACCAAGCATCCTCTTTCATTGAAAGAGTATGGTTACATTAGTTTTTTCGCGTGGCTTTCACTGGATTTCCTATTCCACTTAAATAAACAGGTTTGAACTTGAGGTTGATGACAGAAATCGTAATAAATAATTTCCTAGTTGTATAACAAACTACATCAAAATTTACACAAGTAGTCTATGCCTTGTTAGAACAATTTAGCAAACAAACCTCCATTCCATTCTACGGTGCAAAAACACAAGCGTAACCTTTGGCATATTATTGTACCATAGACTTTGGCCACGCCTTGCTACTCGCGCAACTATACTGTTTCACAGGAGTCCAACCCCATAACTTTATGAATGTGTTTTTGAAGTTGAGTAGAATGTTATTTTCAACTAAAGTTTCCATTATAGCTGCTTTCGCATCTGTTCTGTTAGTTAATACTTGCATCGAAAGCGGCAATGTCCTGATTTTACCTGGGGAGTATAGCCATTGGCTCAATATGCGTATGATTGTGGAAGAGCTTGCTAAACGGAACCACAGCGTAACCGTGCTGATCAATTCTGCCTCGCCTTCTGTGAAATCTTTTCAGAACGAGCGTGTGAACTTCAAAATTTTTCAAGTCCCTTTGGAAAAAGACGAGGTGCACGCTATGTGGAATGAGTTTATTGATTTATGGATGTACCACTCCAGGACTGCCACTAAAATACAAATGTTTTTCAAAACTATAGACCTGATGAAACGCATCACTTTTCATAACTATGTTGTGTGTGATGGGATTTTACGCAACAAGGTGATAATGGATATGCTGAAAAGTGCTAATTTCGATGTTATTCTGTCTGACCCTATGATGCCGTGTAGCGATGTTCTGGCAGAAATACTCAACGTACCGTTCATTCTGTCGTTGAGACTCACTTTTGGCTATATTTTTGAGAGAGAGTGTGGGCAGTTGCCAACGCCACCTTCTTATGTACCCGCAGTACCTGCACAATTCACAGACAGCATGGATTTCTTTGAAAGGTTACAGAATTTTTTGATGTATGGTTTCCATACTGCGTTGTTTCAGCTGCACACTAGGCTGTCAATAAATACTTATCTAAGTGAAATCAGAGGTAGGGGAAGATTTAAGTATGACGCTCTAATTGATTTCTGTTTTCATGATTTACTTCATTTTAATGTTTGTTGACAGACTGTCAGTCACTCATAATAGTCTTTTGGAGTCTACTGGTATAATGTACTCTATTTATTTATTTGTTTGTTTTTTATTGCCGATTCTGACATTAGATAGCTTAAAATGTAGAGCATGTTTATGTGTTTGTATCTGTGGAATAAAAGTCACCACGTATTCAATTTAACTGTCTTGTGTAGGTAAACCAACCCAACTATGTGACGTCCTTAGCAAAGCTGATATTTGGTTAATCCGCACCTACTGGGATTTTGAGTACCCCCGACCTCTTCTCCCCAATGTTAAATTTGTTGGGGGCCTGCACTGCAAGCCAGCGAAGCCTCTACCAAAGGTGACATTAAACAAAAATCTAATTCAATTTAATTTTTAGTACAGACTCACAGCTGGATCCACATTGCAAAAATTGAGAAATAAAATGTATTTAACATAAAGTCAGTTTTGATATTATGAAGTAAAATGCAACACTGACAGTAACAATACTATGTTGCACTCTGTCCTCTATGTTGTCACTCTGTTGGATACACGAGACCTTGTTCCTATTCATGCTACATGGATGTGTTTCTCAATGGTTAGTGGTATTCTTGTGTGTGTGCTTCTTAGGACATGGAAGAGTTTGTGCAGAGCGCTGGAGAGGAAGGTATTGTGGTGTTCTCACTGGGATCCATGATCAAGAACCTCACTATGGATAGAGCAAACACAATAGCTTCTGCACTTGGACAAATACCTCAAAAGGTACAATATAATATCAGAATTAGGTTTTATTGGCCAAGTAGGCCTACAGGGAATTTGACTTTGCTCTCTAGACAAACAATAAAGTCATGCAGTATATATTTAAAGAAGTACTATAGACGCATGCTGTGCAACGGGACAATACACAATATGACAATCAACCGAGACAAAAGTATAAGTATTACAACTTTTAATACAAGGATATAAGACACAACATGTTTTACCTTTATGTCTATATTGTCATGTTTATTTGCTTGTTTTTGTTTCCTCCAGCATAGTCTTCATATCTGGTCTATATTCGTCATAATATATAAATGTCAAATATCGTTTCACTTGGGTTGTGTTTTTTAGACCAGATCTTTCAAATCTGTGGGTTCATGGATCTTAGCAGACCATTTGGAGTCTGTGATGTGATGTCATGTGTGTGATATATCCAGGTGTGTTTTTGTATGCCACCTTCAGGTATTGTGGAGATACAGTGGCTTAAAACCCGAGACGCTGGCACCCAATACAAGACTCTATAACTGGCTTCCCCAAAATGACCTTCTAGGTAAACGTTACCTCTAGGTTATAGTTTATATGAATCCAAACTGTGTTCATGGGAGACTGTTAATTCATTTGTTCATTATGGTCATAACCCAAAGGTCATCCCAAGACCAAAGCCTTCATCACCCATGGTGGCACCAATGGGCTCTATGAGGCTATCTACCATGGGGTGCCCATGGTGGGCTTGCCTCTCTTCGCTGACCAGCCTGACAATCTGAACCACATGAAGGTGAAAGGGGCAGCTGTTGTATTGGATCTCATCAGCATGGAAAGTAAAGATCTGGCGGATGCCCTCAACACAGTGATAAACGATCCCTCGTAAGTCACTCTCATGATTGGTTTTACGGAAACAACAGAAAATTATGTTATAAAGCAGCAGGATGTCATCATTTCAGGATGCAAGATTTTCTACCTAATGGGATCATGCCTACAGCCCTGTACATCAGCTCATAGCCCAGATGTTTGAGGTCACCGAGTGTTGTTGGGACAAAAACATTTGGGGCAAAAACAGACCAAAGTTACAAACGAGCAGCTAACACTAAACTCAATAGGGCACAGGAAAATGGAACTAAACAGTGTTAAACAGTGTTAAAGTTTGTCCTTAATTTTACTGTGAGACTCAACCTAACTCTTCTCAGTTTGTCTATATATTTTTACAGGCTGTATAGCTTGGCTAGATTATTTCTTCTCTTAATCTTAACTATAGGGTAGAAATAGCAAGATTGTGATCGTGTGCTTACCAACTACTTCTACCTAACTAATGTTATTACTACTACTTTAAAAAGAAAACCTTTACCACCATTAATGTCTTGCATTTCTGTTCAACACCAGATACAAGGAGAGCATCATGAGACTTTCTAGAATTCACCATGACCAGCCAGTGAAACCACTGGACGAGGCCGTGTTCTGGATCGAGTTTGTCATGCGCAATAAAGGAGCAAAACACTTGCGTGTTCAGGCCCATAATCTCAGCTGGTACCAGTACCACTGCCTGGATGTCTTTGCATTTCTCCTCACTATAGTGGGCCTGGTCATTTTCATTGTGATCAAATCGTGTTCCTTCTGCTTCCGGAAGTGCTTTGGAACCAGTCTTCTTAAAAAGAAAACAGACTAAAATGTACACATTTCTACCGTGGAAACACGGTGAATGTATGTCATTGAATATCAACATACCTCTGAGTTGAACTGTATTAAGCAGCCATGTATAATGCACATGATGTAATTATTTGAGAGGAAGGGACTGAATTTGTATTATTAATTTAATGTATAATAAATTTCATACAAGATGTTTCAAAAATATATATTTGAGTAGAAATATATAAAATATATACAGTGCCTCTAAAAATAAATGAAGAAGAAATGACATTGGCATTGACCCTGGTTTCATGTGTTTGTTGATTTTTATAATAAAGGATTTTTGTTACTGCCATTTTAAAATATGGGCTGCAAAACACATTGGATAATAAAGCTTTCTTGAACTTTGGCCCTTAATGAGACAGTGCATGGCATACCTGGCTGGCCTGCTACCAGTCTGGTATATGATCAAATTCGGACTGCCACCGTTGTTCCCTTGTGCAAGACACTTAACCATTGCTGAAGTAATAGACAAATATTACAGCATGCTGTGTCTGCTAAATGCATAAATGTGAATGAACCAGAGAAACATCATCTTCCACATCACAAACAAAATATCACAAAATATGTACCCTTAATGGGAATCACCTAGCCCTCATCTCTTAGTCTTCTGAGACTGAGAGGACTACACTCTGTGAACAGTATGGAGGAAGAGTGGACATATCTCAATTCATATTATATTGCATCTGAGACATTAAACATGCCAAGATATGTGTGTCAGTTTTTTTTTTAATTACTGCATGCAGGTAGGACTAGCCTATCATACCTCACATACTGTTCATACAGTAGTTCTACATGACATTTCAGAAAACCCAATGTAGGCCTACTGTAGGCCTAGGGTAATCAACCCTTTACGCTTCTAATATACCCAATTAGTAATGTTTTTAAGTTGATCATAATCAGGCTAATAAACCACTGAAATCTACCCTGGGAGAATTCATGGCACACTTTTTAAAAAAAACAAACAGAGATTTGCTGCCATGGAGTGGAACTGATCGGCCACATTTGCGGGTCAGGCTCAAGCACTAGTAGTTTCTGCTGCTAGAGGTAAGTGGTGAAGTTAAGTTGAAAGACCTTTGAAAGATCCTTTTGCCCAATCAGTGCATTACTTTACATGTACTGTTCATACAGCGATAGCAAATGTTGCTGCTTGTGACAATCATGCTTCTTATTATTAATCGTGTAATATTCAGTCAATGAACAATTATAATAACAGAGTTCAACACAAATCAAGAAAACAAAAGTAATGATTTTCTGTGTTCATATTTTATTTTTGGTTTTATAATTCTTACTATTTTCTTTGTATGCCATGGCCAACTGGCATTGGTTTCCTGGTGTCATAGCAGACTCAACAATTTGTCTTTGTGACAGAAACCTGTGGAATGTATTCAGTTACTATAAATAGTCTACAGTGTGTTGTATTGTTTGTATACAGTGATTGTATACAGAACCCTGAGAAGTTTCTCTCAGGGTTTTTTCTCTCAGGGTATTTTTGTGGCTACTTGAGCTTTAACAGTCCATCTTATAGAAGATAAGTTGTCCATCACATGAACTTTCTTAAAGAGGTTATAGAATGCAAAACAACATTTACCTTGTTCTTGTTAAATTTAGGTAGCTTAATACTTAAGCGTACCAATACTTCAACAGCGTCTCCTACCTAAGTCTACATATAAACTTCAAACTAGAAAAGGCCGGGCTGAAAAAAGGTACAAGGATACCTCGCTAAGATACACCTCCTTCCTTTGCATGGTCCAACCAAAGATCACTTGGAATCGTCTCTGGTCCAATCCCCTGTTGCTTCATGAATTTGACAGAGGGGCGGGAAATATGAATAGTTTTGTTCTATCCCTTTTAAATGAGCCTGTATAAGACGCTCTAGCAGTGCTCCTGGGTCACTTTCAGACGCACAAATCTGCATACGATATCATTGAGTCAAAAAACGTTTTCTATGTCACCTTTAAGGCTGTGCTGCTCCCATATAATTAGGTTATACCCATTCACTTACCGGTATGTATTGGGCAAGAACTAACTGGGAGAAGGCAACAAAACATAAGGGCCGACAGTCATGCATGTCCATCCAGACTGGTTTCTTCACTCTGTGCCACCACAGAAGTTCTTTCCTCCCACGCATAAGCATTTGTGTAGTTACACATTTGTAGCAGGAGGACATCTGTTTAAAAAAATCTGTGGCTTCGGTCATGGTACCTCATGTTACTAGTAGACTAGCCTACATTTAGATGAAGGCGATGGGTATGTGAAGGAGGAGGTTGAATTCACTTTACTGTAGTTTTTGAATGTCTGCACTGCCTACTTTATATTTAAATAAATTCATAAAATGCCACTGGTTGTTATAAAGATATGTCCTGTGCCTTGTGTCAACCATGTTACCTTTGTTGTCAGCATTGCTTACAGTTAACCTTATTAAGTTAAAACTGAAATGAGGCATCTATCATACTGTGCCATTTGTGAATATGGACTTGGTATGACCTTCACATTTTATAAATGACTGTTATGGCAGTTTTTTAAAATAAAAATATTTAGGTCCAGAGTTGTCCTCAAATGAATAGGCCTCCTTTAACACATATATATTCAAAATGTTATTGTAGCCTATGTCTGGCAACTAATAACTGAGTGTCAATTTAATTTTACTTTAAGTGCAAGATTCAAGTAAATTATTAAAATAACTGAAGATTGTCCATAACTTAGTTGACACACTCAGTCATTAGTATAAAAATCATTTTCCTTCCATTAAAAAGAAAATGGCTTTTGCTTTGTTTTAAGGCTCAATATGCTAGGCCTACGTCTGGTCTTGATAGAAGAGGATGTGGAATGTGCATTGTGCACGATCCTAGTAGCCTATAGAACATGATAGCCTAAGATCCTTCCACTTCCAAAAAAACCCCCTCCGTTGCTTTCCTATTAGGCAATCATTTTGTAGTAACCTTGTCATGCCAGGTAAAACGTTTTCGTTTTGACAGCCTACCAGAGTGTTAGGCTATTATGACTGTAACCTGTCCTGCATGTTTACGTTCATCGCTGTGGGAACTTTTATTATTCTAATATCGTCATCGTGAAAGTGTAACTTTGATTGGTTTACAACTTCCTGTTTTTTGAACCTCATTTGAAATCTCAAGTTGGATGAAGACTTTTCCCTGCTGTTTTACTAACCTTACTACAATGGTTAAACTACCAAATGTTCATTATTGCGCGGTTATTTCTTCTATTGTATTCCTATCTATAGGCCTACTTACAGTTCCTCGTTGTGCTGACGGCGGTAACGTTTTGATTTTACCTTGGGAGTATAGCCACTGGCACAATATGCGTGTGATTGTAGAAGCCCTTGCAGAACGGGAACACATTATCACGGTATTAGTCCACTCAGCCTCGCCTTCTGTAAAATCATTTAATGACAAGCGTGTGAACTTCACATTTTTTCCAGTTCCTTTTGACAAACATGAAGTGGACGTCATGTGGAGGTACATTTTTGAACGGCAGATGACTGCCCCTACAATACATATGATTTATGAAATCTTTACAATGTTTGACGACCTCATCTCTTTCAACGACAAAATCTGTGATGGCATTCTGCGTAACGATGCGCTCATGGCTACACTTAAAGGGTCGGACTTCGAGGTCATCGTGTATGACCCTGTTACGCCTTGTGGAGACGTCTTGGCAGAAATACTAAATGTACCGTTCGTTCTGTCACTAAGAGCAACTTTTGGCTATTCTGCAGAAAGGGAGTGTGGGCAACTGCCCACACCTCCTTCTTATGTACCCGCTATAGGCCTACCTGTGCCGATGACGGACCACATGGATTTTGCAGGAAGATTGCAGAATTTTTTAGCGTACAGTTTTCACACTGCAGCGTTATATCTGTACACTAAGCTGACTATAAATAAATATCTAAGTGAAATCAGAGGTAAGCATATAAAACTACTTTGTAGCCTATACAATGTAACTAGGCTACACTATAGACCCCTAATTATAGGCCAAGTAGTTGCCTAATGATTGTTGCTTCTCATGATTCTCTATTGTAAAGTTTTTTTTATTTTTTTATTTAAAGGCTTAGTTTTAAGTCTGTAGCCTAATCAGACATTTTTCTTAGGGTTAGCTCTAAAAAATTGGCTCCTTGTAATTCTGAGTCAGTTAAATCAATATTAGTGCATTGTCAGAAGTAAATTTGCTGAGTTGTGACTCGGATACATGTGTGCCCTGGACTATGACTTCTGAATTCATGTGTCTGCGTATTTTGAGTCAATTGAGTCAATACTGCATTTTATAGTCATTTTAAAGAAAATGCTCAGAGTGTCAGGAATCGCTGAGATCTAATTATGACTAGTCAACTTCGGAAACAAAATGTATAATTTGAAGAATGAAATTGATTCCATTGTCTATTCCAATGTCCTTTCTTAGGTACGCCAACAGATTTATGTGAAGTTGCTGGCAAAGCTGATATTTGGTTTATCCGATCCTACTGGGATTTTGAGTACCCCCGACCTCTTCTACCCAATTTCAAATTTGTTGGGGGCCTGCATTGCAAGCCAGCGAAGCCTCTACCAGAGGTGAGGTCAAGACATTTATAGTTTAATATTAATCAGTCGAAAAATCATAGCTTTCTCTTAAAAGGTAGGCTAAACCGAGTGTTATGAAATAAATAACCACCTGAACAGCTCCTTGTCATTGGTAGTGTTTTTTGTGTAGGCTACATACTGATCTGCATGCATCTGTTTCACCAGCATTCCTATCTCCATTTCCTCCATTTGCCTCATAGGGAAACAATCAGAAACAGCCTCTCTTGTGCTTCCAATTGTGACCCATGTCACTTTATCTTCACTGCAATGGTCTGTGTGGTTGTTGGTCAGTCCAATGCCTGCATAGGTATTTTGGTCTATGTTTGTTAATCCTGCCTCATGAAAGTTGAAAATTACATGACATTGGCCAGACAGAGATGCATAACCAATCAGTAGCCTATGAGTGGGAACCAGACTATTTCTTACCTATTATTCTATTGTTTCTCAGGGTTTGGAGGATTTTGTACAGAGTTCTGGAGATGACGGTATTGTTGTTTTCTCATTGGGATCTATCGTCAAGAATATTACAATGGACAAAGCAAACATAATAGCCTCAGCACTTGGACAGATACCTCAAAAGGTTAGCCCAATGTATGATGAAATTCCACTGTGTTTTGTGTGTTTACATATTGAAATACGCTTCTTGTGTCTCGTAGGTTGTGATTTTACTGACTGTCTGATACTAGAATCTGACTCATTTTAAAATCTGAATCACAGTAGACCATGTGGAATCATTCTGTGTGTTCAAGTAGTAGTATAGTGGTGTATAAGTATAGCCTACTGTTTTAATTATAAGGGAAATTTGGTCTCTGTATTTTTCCTAGACGTAAATTAGTCAAATACGAACAGTGAGATGATGCACACACTAATGCAGAGCAGTGGGTTACCTGCTACAGCGGTACCTGAGAAGCAGTGAGAGGTTAGCGCCGGTGATCCACTAGCACGCGATGCGGCACGACACGACACTGCACCTCATTCATCTCTATGGAACGCGACTAACTGCTTCCGCAAAGGATTCTGGGTAGGCGATACGATGCGATCTCTGGGTCCGGCGCGACAAAAAGTTGCGTAGTGCCCAACTTTATGCAAATGAAAGCGTCTATCGCGACGCGAATATCCAATCACAGCAACAACGCAGGGCGGTCCATCATGACATCCAGCCACAACCACAACTTTCCAGTTGCTATTTGATGTTTTAACGTATTTTTATGGTTTTTAATATAACTGCTCCCACTGTCATCATGACTAAATGACTGCTCAACTAGCAAACTATTTTGTAGACGTGAGTGAAATTTCAAAATCGAAGTGGGAAACATTTTGATTCGTTGGTTGTGTTTACTACCTGCCTGCCCATCTACTAACGGAAAGCGTCTCCCCAGAAGGTAGTGGCGCGATTAGGAGGAGCTCGCATCTAGTTGCATTGCGTGTTAGTGGATCACCGGCGTAGGTTCAAGGTGCCTTTAAGTTAAGTTCAGTTAAGTTAAGCACTTTCTTGGCCAGTCGTAGTCGGTGATTGAACTGGTAACCCTTCAGAAGTGTGTGTAACGTTCACGCATGCATGAGTGCCTACTAATGTGTATGGTTTTAGGTATTATGGAGGTACTCTGGGATCAAGCCAGAGAAGCTGGCACACAACACAAGAATTTATGACTGGTTTCCACAAAATGACCTCCTTGGTAAGTGCTTGGTAAATGATTAAGTCTTATGAAGACACATTTTCACTATGGTAATAATCTGTCCAGTCTCCATGTTGTTATCACCCATAGGTCATCCCAAGACAAAAGCCTTCATCACCCATGGTGGCACCAATGGGCTCTATGAGGCTATCTACCATGGGGTGCCCATGGTGGGCATGCCTCTCTACGGCGATCAATATCCTAATCTCCACTCTGTGAAGGTTAAAGGGGCAGCTGTTGTTCTGGATTTCTATAACCTAAATGATATAGATCTGGTGGATGCCCTCAACACAGTGATAAATGATCCATTGTGAGTATCTACTTACTTCATTTACTGTTAGGACAGGCAAAGGCTAGATTGCATTATCTAGACACAACATAAATGACATGACTCACTCACTTGGGGCTGACTGCCCATAAAAGGGTAGGAGGCCATAGGAGGGATTTTGTGACCAGAAGGCACAGGGTTTGAAGTAGAGTATGGCAGGCTCTCTAGAGGACTTGTGTTGTGTATCGTCTCTTTTGGAGTCTAGCTTGCCTTGAAACCAATGCTGCCATCCTGTTATCTGTTATCTTGTGAACACAAGACCCTCAATGCTTGGACTAGAAAATTACTTAATGCATTGTACAATACATGGATCCAATCTAAATCCTGTATGTTAGATGTAGATAAGTGTTAAAGCCTCTATGTGTAGGATTTATCTTCTATTTATCTTCGTCTTTTATCAAAAATATATTTTTTATTTAAAAAATATAATGTAAAACGATGGTAATTACCTATATAAATAAATTGTAGTGTTCCGGTAAACTTGGTAATTTCCATTTATATATAGATATGGCTGGGGACCAAAGAAGAATATCCATTTTGCGCCGCCATTTTCAAAAGTACGGGTTCTTGTAGGGGAGAGCAGTATCGTATATTCAGCTCCGCCTTTCGCGTTTCCGCTCAGAGACTGAGTAGCAGAAACTGAGATAAGAGCACCCTCCGTAGCAAGAAATTAGGATTGTGGGAAGGGGAGGGCTAATACATTTTATTCAAACGTATGCAGTATACCACTTCGCCGATAGATGGGGAATTCGAATACGATCCTACACATAGAGGCTTTAAGTTAAGCTTGTGCACCAGTGATTGCTTGCTAGGCCACAGTAAGTGTTCTGGTAAACATCCCTCACACCACTTTAAGAGTGCTAGTAAATGAAACTAGGAATTTAGATCATTCGTAGCACACTCAACTCCCATGAATTCTTGAGCAATAACTTGATTGTGGAGAACTTAGTTGCTACTTAGTTGTTAGCAGTTTTGCATGTTGAAAATATTATAGGATTTTAGTATTTTAAATGTATTTTAAAGAACAAATTTAAAAATAAAAATCATAACTGCATGACAGAATTTAATTGTGAAACTGCATTATATTCCTTTTGCTTATTATGTTACGTACTTGCACTAGATACAAACAAAACATCATGAGGATTTCCCAAATTCACCATGACCGGCCAGTGAAACCACTGGATGAGGCTGTGTTCTGGATCGAGTTTGTCATGCGCAACAAGGGAGCAAAACACCTGCGTGTTCAGGCCCAAAACCTCAACTGGTACCAGTACCACTGCCTGGATGTAATCTTATTCCTGCTTGCTGCAGTGGGATTGTTCATTTTTATTGTGGTAAAATCATGTTGCTTCTGCCTCAGGAGGTGTTTTGTAAAAAACAAAAATAAAACAGAGTGAGATTGTGAAATTAATTAATAAATCTTTTCATCATGAAAAATATACTAGTGTTATCCGTAGTAACACTTTTGAGGTTGTATATATTATTATTTTTTTAATTGTAAGTAATTTATAGGCTAGTAGGAGAAATTGATTGAAAATAATTTATGTAGGCTATATACCATAAATAGGCTATTTCAGATCATTATTTGGGTGATGATGAAGGCATTTAAAATGCAGTGAATTGACGATGAACAGGATATTAGATGACACCCAATTCCGTAGTTCCATAATTTCACTACATTTTTTCCCATAATTTCACGACATCTTTTACACCTTTTTTTTTTTTTTTTTTTTTTTAAAGTAGGCTATATAAATTCTATGTAGTAGCCTACACCTTGGCCTACTGTATGTTGTAAAATTGGTTGGATCGTTTACCCTACCTACAACTTATGTGCGAATATTTGCAGTCATACAATGTAGTTAGTGTGTTTCAAATTAATAAAGTTAGTCGAAACACTGAAATTAATGTTTGTGTGTTTGTGGGGCAATGTTGAAACCAAGCAAGCTCCCGCCTCTTGCTATCTGTCAACACAGCCTGTGTTGTGTTGTCTCCTAACAACCGTAGCCTGGAGCAAAAATTCCAGAGCGCTCTAGAATCTGTGGCCTGGAGGTTTGGTAAAGATTCTGCTCACCTCACTGAATGTGTCATTAGGTGTAGGCCTATCGCGTCACAATTGAAAATCGTGGCATCTTAATTCGAACGTCTAGAAAAGGGCAAGGACAGAAGGAGGACGAAATGTAGGTTAGGCCTAGGTGCTTTCCTGACTCAGAGTCACCATGGACGTCTCAGGTAGGCTAAAACCCATCACGTGCGTCGAAGAGGTTATACATAGTGTAGAAAAACTTTATTTCAAGCTAGTCGACTTGTTGGTGTTAGATTATAATGACTGAGCATAAGGTCTGACCCACCTGTAATTTTTAAGATAATGCAAAGCAGTGGGATCCCTATGAGACGTCTCACAAACGTGACTTTGTTTACCGACCCAACTCTTCAGAGCTTGTTTATAGGTAAGCATTGCCTATGTGTGAAATGTAGCCTATATTTGTGCAACAATTCATACAGTAAATTGTCAGTTTGCTTTTTGACTGTACAGCATTACAAGGACTGCATTTGTAACTGAATTGTATTAAGCGATATGCACTTAAATTTTGACACCCCCCTCCCACAGGTAGATTGCATAGCTAATGCCTTTTCTACACACTTTTTTATCACCTTCACACCATACCCCTCCAATCTCAACGAAGATCCCTCCCCTACTATACACGAGAGGGCAATAAACTTCGCACTCTGGTATCCTTGTTGTGCAAAATTCCAGGAATTCTCAAAGTTGGAAACTTTCCATGGGAATTTATGGGAATAAACTGGGAATGGTCAAAGGTGAAGCTTAGGAACATAAAGACAGTTGGTAGAAAATATTATGGCACAGTCTTGGCTAAAACTATGAGATTTGATAAGCCTATATTTGCTATAGCATTTAAATGTATCATTTTGCAAAATTGTCTGCTTATGACAAAATACCTTGTTGGTATATGATTCATATGGACTATGTTTCTTTAAATCATCCAATACTTCCAGGTAATTTCCATAAATTCCCATTAATTAACCACATTTCAAATTTGAATTTTCCACCCCTTTGCAACCCTCATATATTCCTCATTATTTATTTATTCATTCATTCATTTATTGTTTAAAATCTTAGCGGTTTCACAAGAGCTCACAGAAACCCATACACACTTCATCAGCCTCTGAATTCAACAACTGTGTACGGTCAGGAGTTTTGCTGGAAACCAACTTCCAAGCCTGCTTGCATAAGAACAGGTAGAACTTCTGGCAATAGAAGAAACAATCCCCATCCGAGTGAGGTGTGTACCAGTGCGTTGAAAGAATCTGTAGTGTGTACACAGATGCGTTTCCTCTTGGTAACTGAAGCATGTTCATGCTAGTCTTTCATGGTATGGCGGCTACCGAGAGGGGCCAAACAGATGTCTGCTTATGAGGGACAGTCTGGGACGAGCCTGTCTACGGAGCAGCAGATAGCTGATGCTCTTTCTGCTCAGTATCGCTCCACATACAGCACTGACTTCCTGGGCATCCCTCAAGGTAGATGGGTATGATAATCATGGTTGGGGTTCTATATTGCACTGTTCTTTATGACATAATATAAACACAGTATACAAATAAACCACCACTTCCACTACCACTACCACTTCAAATGTTCCCATTATATCAATTCCACTTACTTAGCCTGTGAAATTATTGTACATTTTCAAATCACTTTTAAAACCATAGCAACAGCTACAGAGACAGTGTACATGATCTAACCATGTTGAAAAACAATGTTTTATTATTATTAATCCTTGCTGCTGTGATGAGTGTTGACATTTTATTCACAGCAGTTCTGGTGCCTTTATCAGTAGTGTGGTGGGACCCGCCTCCACTACCTGCTACATTTCTGCTTATCACCTTGAAATGAATAAAACGTTAAAATCATACATCATGTACTGTTATATTTAGTTTCATATAGTTTCTAAACATAATTCACAGTTGTAATTCCCAGGTGTCCAGAAACCCTCCAAGCTAAAACCATTGGACTCGGATAAAGTGGTTCCTTACACCATAAACACAGAGATGCGCCACAATTACCGCCAGCCTCCGAAGAAGGCAAGCCTTGAAGGCAATACAACTCGTTATGGATGCAATGCACTACATGGAGTGGCCCCACAAGGAATAGGTAAGGCAGATCATAATTTTTTCATGCAAATGCTCTTCCATCTCCATATCTGTTAGTTTTAGGTTACTTTTAAAGAAACCGATTATTCAGTGTACACAGTGTACCCAACACCTTGATTCTCAGCGCTAGTGAACGGATTTCAGCTATGTGCTGCATCAATTTCATCCTCTTCTAGTTCCCACAGTGGTACGCAGTCACATTCGCAACCAAGAGAACAGGAGAGAGCTGACCACTTATGACATGCACTTTGGAGGAAAAAACACAGACATCTCAGGAGTTCTAAGATCGCTCCAGCCACAGGAGTTGAAGCAGCTCTATAAACATCTCCCTCAAAAAGGTTGCTCATATTCTCCTCCGTGCTTTTCTTTGCCCCTTTACAGATGTGAAAATGGCATTTTAAAGTGTATCCAATATTTAGTGAATTGCAAGTAATAATTTGTTGACTAAGTGCTATGGATTTTTATATAGAATTTATATAGAGTTATACAGATTTATATAGAATTTTGGCTGATACAGTTTGTCTCTTTGTTTCGATTTTCCAGAGAAGGATGCTGTTGATGCATTTCTGCGCGTGACCTCCCCTGGTTTTCAGGAGAAGAAAGAGATCAGGTCCCCACCCTCTTCCTTTAAGCCAGAATGGATGTCATCCTGGCCAGGGCCCCTGTAATGATTCTATTATCATTTTATTCTGAATGGTGAAATGAAATAGACTAGCCAAAGCTATGGACCTGTGAGTGTTCATGTCACCACACACGCTAGCACATGCTGTACCATCCATGAGAAAATAAACTAATGAGACCACTGAAATGATGAGTTTGTGAGTTTTTATAGTTAGTGCATTTCCCCCGTCCTCCCCTCTTTTCAAAGCAAGCACATGTTGTTTTTTCCAGAATTGTTCTTTTTTTCATGCAAATGCTCTTCCATGGATGCTGTAGCAAATTAAGGTTTACCTTACTGTTAATGTTTAGCTTACCTTACCTACCTATCACCTAGCTGTGAATGCATGCAGCATGCTGCAGATTGCTCATACAGGCATTCAAAACTTTTTATTGAAATGGTTTTCACCACCAACCTGACGTCAAGCATGTGCAAAGGCAGGAAGTCAGCAGCACTCAACTTTTACTGCCTTTCTCTCCTGGCTCACGGCTATAATAAATTTAAACAGAACTCAGAAACAAAAGAACTTCAAATGATGTAAAAAGAAAAACCATGCAAAAGTAGGTTTAATTTGGTCACTACTCACTAATATAATATTACAAGGTTGGACCGCTTTTTTTATTGCCATTTTGCCTAAACAATATCTGCCAATTTTTGTAACTTAGCATGCTACATTTTGTCTTCAGATAAGTCAGCTTTTGTGTAGTGAAGTTTCATCTAATGTATAGTAACTGGTACATTAGTTACAACTAGGGCTACATTCTCTGAGTAGCTTGCCCAAAACTGTAAAGCACTCCTGTAGTAAGCTAGCCGAGAGCAACTACACACATTGCTGTTGGTAAGGCATATGTGGTCACATAAAGAAAACTACCTCCCATCATGGCAAAGGTGAGATTTATTGCGCTGCAGCGCAACAGACACATTGAAATCAAATGAAACAAGTTTACTCAGCGACCAATGATCATTCAACGAACGTGTTATGCAAGTGCAATTTACGATCTCCCGTTTATTTCTTTTATTTCATTGAAGTTACAGTTTGCACAGTTGATATTAAAGGCCCACTATGCAACATTTTTCATTTAATTAATCCGTTTCATACTGTTTATGATGCTAAAATTAGTCATTACACGGCAAACGAACGGTGTACAATGCGCCACCGTGGCCTATAGCTGTAGATACAGCACTTGCAATGTTCAGCAGTGCGGACCGCCTCCAATAGAATGCAGTGCAATACAATGCAATACAGCGGTCTTTAGAGGGAGCTTGTGAGAGAAAAAAACAGAACGTTGCTTAGCCCCTCTTTAACATACTAATTTTAAAATATTAATAAAATGAAAGCCTAACTTTTTTCGACCTGTGCTGGGGGCGGCACCAATGGCTGCTATACTGTAGGTGCAAATGCCCCACCTTGCCGCCGACTTTGTATGAAATTTGTGTGTTAGTGCTGTAGTGTAGGAATTGAATGGATTAGACACTTGGTTCAACTAAGACAAGAAATAGGTTAAGAATGTGATCACTGAAAGATTCACATAGGATACAACCATAACTGTTAAAGGTTATTAAATGCAATATAATTTAAAGTTGAAAGAAAGGTACTTGAAAGAATTACTTCTCAGGCTATTCCATTTGCCACCATTTAATTCAAGTTAGTTTTGTTTTCTTAGAAGAACTTCAGCTTTAGGTTGGGCTTTCCCCACCCAGCCATCAACAGTAATCTGTCTAAACTGGAAATGCCTTGGCATGAAAGAACGCATGGGTCTGAAAGAATGCATTTCTGCTAAATAATAGAATGTTTTCACAGTACATAAGAGTAAGTTCATAAGAGATTTGAGAAAATTTAAGTTTATAGAAGTTTGTATATATAAGAATCAGAATCAGATTTTATTGGCCAAGTATACTTGCATTTACAAGGAATTTGACTTGGAAAGAGTCACCAAGGCAGCATAGATAGGCACCAACAGAAAGAACACAGAAAAAACTGGTGTAGGAAAGAGGAGGAGAGAAAAAAGACTGTACACCAATAGGGAATACAGTTTGGTAGCAGAAAAAACACCTCAGCACATATCAGCAACTGTCCAAGGATGGGGGAAGTGGATAGTGTATAGGCATACATCTTACATAAAGTCAGAAACATTGCAACAGGGGAGGGGGTAAGGGAATTGGAGAAATGTCCCAGCCTGCAACCTCTTTTTAGGCTAATAGCAGCCAATTGAGGCACTGTTAGATGGGCCTATCCACACTGGGGGTGTAAGTTAGAATTATTTTTAAATTAATTGAATATGAGACCAGACCTTATAGAATTGACCTCTACCCTCATTCACTCTGGCAATGAGATCCTCAAAAGAGGCTGTATCTGTCAATAATTTCATCCAGTCTGAAAAAAAAACAGGCCTAAGCTGGTCTTTCCAGTGTCTAATGATCATTCTCACTGCAATAATAAACCAAATACCAGGGGCAGACTCTGCTTTTGACACCTGTGGTGGTAGGAGGGACCTGTCTCCAAGCAAACATAAGCGTACAGGTACAGCAGAAAACATGTCCTAACCACTATATTAACAGTATAAGTGCATGTGGAGTAAGGCATATGCTTTTTGCTTGTATATTTGAATATAACTGGTACTTTAAAAAAGGCTTGATATTTTTCTATAGGGTAATGGTTTTACAGTGCAAAGTCAAAGAATGTCAGATTCTAACATAAAAAAAGATGGCAGTTTGAGCATCGTCTGGCAGTTTTTGTGCATTGTGTGGGCAATTAATTTTTTCCCAGCGGTCACATGAAAATTCTGTGTAATATAAGCGGTCACTTGTAAATTCTGTAAATAATATGTCATGGTGACCTTTCAAAATAAAGCATTCCAGTAGTATTGCATTCACTGCATAAAAACATGTTCATTTGTGTTTATGACTGGCATACTGCAAGCCAGACAAGGATACCCAAAGGGCCGCATGTGGCCCCCGACCGTGTAAATTATTTTTTAAAGCAAAGAAGGAGAATATACATGTTTTCATTAAAAAAAAAACAAGGGGCAGGGCACTATTAGCATGGTAGCCTATTTTTACAGTTTGAATAGCCCCTGATCTCCCTTCAGGGCTCAAACTATTATGTTAATGTTGTTTCTATGCTTCCTCCCCTGAAAGGCTCACTCAACGGGACGGAAGAAGTTAAAAAAGATGAAATTTGAAGTTAATGCACTATATCAAAATTTCAAAGATTATGTCACCCCCTTATGCGTAGCAGTTGCTTATCAAAATGAAGAAATCTGTACATACCTCCTTAGAGAAAATGCTAATCCTAACATCATTTCAAGAAAGGAATCTCAACATATGGACAAATATATTGAGAGGACAATCACATACTTATCCAGTGTGCCTAAAGTACAATATAGTGTGGAAATTGTTGAGAATTTACGCACAGCTTTGTACCTTATGAAAGCTATACCACAGAAGATATCACGTCCACTTGTACCCATCTTGTTGAAATGTCTTGCACCCCCTGTGGTCTTCCCTGAAGATTTCACTCTTGAATTGCTATACATCATCACACAGAAGACTCCTAAGAGAGAAGATGGCATAGACATCCAATATACTGAGGAGCTGTGCAAAGGTATATAACCTTTTACAGGTCAAGAGTACCCAGAAGGAACTGGTGTCCTTACTTATGGGATAATAGCACACTTACACTCGCATGGGCCTGTTCATGAGGTCATCAAATCCCTTGGGGTCACGTCTGTGCCTGAGAGGATACCTCTTTCTGCCGATGGTGGGCCAGATGAAATTTTGAAAAATAAATTGAGAGAACTAAATGACAATCTAATGAAGCAATCATCAGATCATTGCAATGGGCAGGAATTGTCTTCCAAGACAGAAAAAAAGAAAAAGAAAAAAAAAGGAGGAAAAAAAAAAACAGATGACATGGCATCTTCTTTACCCATAGCTACTTCAGACAATCATCCTCCTACTGATGATCAACTCTCTTCCATTACTGAGTTTAAAACTACAAATCCACGACACTGGCATAAAACCAGCTTTCGCTGGCGGGAGAAGTTGGAAGAACTTGCTAACAGAAAGACAACAGTGAAACAAGTTCAAAATCTTATTTTTTGTCCTGATCATCAAATTGCTAAAGTTGTAGATACAGTATATAGCTGATACCCTGTGTGTATACAGCTATATTTCTGATACAGCATTTTGTCTATTGCTGACATACATAATTCTCTTGTCTTCTCCTTATCAGATATCGACAGAAAAGCAAGGTTGGCCGACTTTGGCATCAGTAGAAAACTGTGTATTGGACAGACAACGGTGCACACAAGGCCTGCAGGAACCAGATGCTGGAAGGCTAAGGAGGTTTTAAAAAGCATTCAAGAGAAATGTGATCGTGGCTTTAAGAGAAGCTCTGATGTCCAGGTATGTTGTCTCAGGACTGGGTGCACAATTATGATGTGATTAAACATGTACTGAGACATAGACTTATAGTCAAGACCGCTTTAACCGAGACCAAGACAAGACCAAGACCAGAGGGTATCAAGACCAAGACCAAAACAAGACCAAGACTGAGACAGATCGAGTTAAGACCAAGACAATGTCGAGACGAGACCAAGACCGAACAAACAAACAAACGGCTAGTGTTGATGTTACTTGCATCAATTGAATAAGAGCAGTATGCTGAGGTCAGAGGTTCAGTCTCAGTTAATATTCAATATAAGAATTTTTCCACCTGTGCTGTGGAACTCTCTGTGTTCGGTGAATGCATATTTTATGATTGAAGAATTCGCAACCATGGATAGTTTTCAATGGACTTACAAAAGAATTAAAAGACTTTGAAACCCAATGCTTTTCAGAAGACATATATTCATGGAAAGTGTATCCCAAAAATCCCACACACTAATGGTCCTGTCGCAGACACACAAAAACACATTGGCTACATAGTGCTTTGTTGTCTCAATAAGTTTTATGTCAGGTTGCAGGAATGCTGACATACTATATCCTGTCTGGTGGATACCATCCCTTTGGGGACGGAATTTTCTGTGAAGTTAACATTCATCAGGGGAAATACAATCTGGAACATGTAAAAGATGAGCTGGCCAAAGATCTAATTGAGTGGATGATCCAAGATGCTCCCACAGAGAGGCCAAGCGTGGAGGAAGCACGTGCACACCCCTACTTCTGGAGGAATGAAAGGTTTGACTGCCCTGGCTATGTTTATGTTTATACTTTTATTATATGTTTGATACATTATCTTATGCTGTGTACCCAGCTTTCTTGAATGAGTAGCTTTCTTAGACACTAACCTTCTCAAGGAAAAAATGATGGTGAGAATAAAATGGTTGAAACCTAATGATGCTTAATGATTTTAATTAAAATGGGAAGTAGATAGATACATACCAAATTTATCCAGAAGGTGTCCATTAGAATTTACACATGATGCATATACATATACACAGACATAGATTCATGCAAACATACATACTTCAAAAATACAATGGGTAATATCACATTTGTGCCATTAGTTAGGTTGTAACATGTTAAGGGAGTGGTGTGGAACAATGCAGGAAGGTGCAATGGTATAATGGACAATATATTGACCAATATAGCAAGTATAGATTAACTACCTATCAGCCAATCAGCCCTGTAGATAACCCTGTGAGCATTATTTGAATTTGCACATCGAAATGCTTGATATACAAAGGGAGATTTAAATTCACATATTCATGGGCTATTGACACCTTTAAAAATGGACTTTTATTGATTTAACATGCAGAACAACGGAAGCCCTCATTTTGATATAATGCATTCTAGAGGAAAAACTATGGGACTTGTTTGAAGAAGGCTGCTCATTAGCGTTCAGTGTTTCAACGTTAGTGCGCCTTGCTGATAGGGTCACCAAGCTCTTACGGTGTTTGAAGTGTGTACCAGTTTTACAGTATTACAAATGCGTGTGAAGTTTACGGTTTATGTTCATGGCATAAGGCTTCACGGTGTTTCGAAGACGCATTTTGTATCCAAATGTGCTGTGGATTTATTTTGTAATAAATATCGGCTTTGACATCAGTTTTTGAGCCATCTATCAGCGGAGGTAGCCACAGTAAGAGCTTGCACCTCGCCTAGTTTCCAACTCGACAACGTTGTGGAAGACGGAGGGTTGCTACTACGAGCCCACCTATATGCTTCTTCACATCATCCATGACCTCCATCAATCCACGGACAGAGACCGGATCGAGTCTTTCAAGTTACAGCATTGGTTTTCGGTCCACGAAGGAGTTGTGACACTACGGGCTGAAGCTGGAAACTGCGGATGGTCAAGTTTACGGCTAGTAGGGGTGGGCGGATCGATTCAAGGTATTTATATAATCGATATTAAAGTTGGTATCGTATCGTATCGATACCAGTGAGATGAAATCGATAATTTAACCTCTAGTTTTCCTGTTTAATGTTTAGTAGGATCTACTTTCTTTCCGCCACTTCAGTGCTCAACCAACTCCACTGAGTTTATTACACGCACACTCTGCCTCGGCTCTCCGCTGTGATTCGCTGTTGTTCTGTCAAGTGACATACCAAGTAACTTGTTCAGTGCTGCAGCAGCCCAACGTGAACAGTGAACATACAAATGTAAAGGACGTATTTTGATGAAATGGTGAAATTAAAGTGATGGTTTGAAAGAAAGCTGTTACACAAGCTTGGTGAGTGTTGTCAATAGCAAGGACAGTAAAAAAAATGTTTAGCTTACAGCTTACACTAACTCAATGGAACATAAGCTCTATAACTCTATTTCCTATACACAGGGTTCAAATCCCACCCAAAATATAGCTCTGAAGGAAAGAAAGTATAGGCTACTAAAACAGGCCTCTTCCTTCTCTCCGTAAAACATAGACCTACTCATTTCTATAAAATAAATTGTGCTCCATTTTTAAGTGTAATAAGTATCGTATCGGTATTGATATCGGTGATACTGACCATGTATTTACTTGGTATCGGATCGATATCAGAATTTGCTGTATCGCCCAGCACTAACAGCTAGTTGGTTTGAACGAACAACGGTCGTAAGGTAGGCTTAAGGGGAATAGGCTACTGCTAAAGTAATCGAAGATATAATGGACTGTCTGCCGCCGGACTAAACAAAGGCGAAACCTTTGCGCTAAGGAGACAAACTAGACAAAGAAGATTGGCGCCATAAACACAGACTTGAAATTTGTTCTAATTTCTAAGATTTGAAACGGACATTGCATGTTTCCAACTCCATGTTGTGTTGATTAATGCTAAAGCTATACCTTATTGGGTCTGCCTTTTGTTTATATTAAGTTTGAAACGAGTTTGGCCTATTAGTTCATATTTTTGGATAGTACCATACCAATGTAAATCACCCTACTTTTGTCACTGCCTAGCACAATGGATGTAGAATCTAAGGGGTTAGAAGACCAAATAGACTTACCAGAAATAGAAACTAATGAATCTGGTGAAACTGATGCACATAAAAACCAACAAGGGGAAAATCAAACCGAAAGTCAGGCGCTAACCAACTTAAAAGATCCGTCTCAACATGACCAGGCCGGCTTACGCCGCTCTGAGCGTAGACGTGCTCCCACTGAACGGATGCTTGCCTATCAGAAAGAAGAGGCAAAAAGAAAGGAAGGAAAATTTCTTGGTGCTTATCAAAGCTGGAAGGCTGAGGTTCGTAACATGCGCGAACAACTAAAATCAGACATTTCTTAAACTCAACTAGCTATCCTTTTAGATGTGTTAGAACCCTCAAATGATAATGTGATAAAACTGTATGATGAAATAAGGCATGTTATTATGCCTTCATCTGATGTTAGGCGAAAGGTAGATGCTTGTGAAGCTGTAACTGCAGACATAATAAGAATTGCCTATGAGAGAATAGCAGGCATTGATGAGTTTGATGCTGTAAGGGAGAGAAACCGCCTTCACACTCTACTTGAGTATGATAATGCGCATTCCATCTTTGGGTCTAGTGTATCTCAAATTAGCCAACACTCTAAATAGATTACGTCCTGCTTAGTAGCTAAACGAGTAGATGCTGCTGCAGAGGTCGCCGCCAAGGAAGCGGCATATGAGGCAATGATGGAGGAAAGCAAGTACAAAGATAAAATACAGCGACTGGAAGATCAATACAAGAAAGCCCTCGAATCTGAAAAAATGAAATTAGAGCAGCTGCAGGCAGAAAGAGACTTAAAGGCAGCTCAAGCTAAATTAAAGATCTACACCCAAGAGACAGAGAGAGAAATTAATGCCCTGTCTTTAAACTGTGATAATGATGCTAAGCTAGAAGCAGCTCAACACAAACTTAACATTCACAGCACATTATTAAATGAGGATATGCCCTCTTTTGCACAAGCCCTTCAGGATAGCATAACAAGCCCTTAACAAGCTACCAACACCTGAACCTTCCGTATTTACTGGAGACCCCATACAGTTCATAGAATGGAAATCCTCTTTTATGGCACTTATTGATCAGAAAAACATTTCTGCTGCAGATAAACTCTTTTATCTAAAGAAATATGTAGGCGGTGACTAAGGCGAAAAATACACTCCTTCCAAAACTTAAAGAATGCAAAGTCCACAACAAATGAGCAGGCTATCCTATAATAAGTCACTAAAAGAGTAGGCTAAAGAAAAGTTATGTGAAATGAAAAGAAAAAAAAAAACGTACAAAAAAGCAATATGAAATGAATGGGTGTGTGAAAAGAAAGTGGAATGTAAAAATGTAAAAATATACAAATAAGCCTTTAAAGGTGCTCTAAGCGATGTGACGCGTTTTTAGGACTAAAACATTTGTTACATATAGCAAACATCTCCTCACAATCTGCTAGCTGCCTGTCCCCTGAACACACTGTAAAAAAAATGCGGTCTCTGTAGACAGCCCAGGCTCCACAAATGGCTAAAAAACACGGTGGGCAAACCTAGCAAAACAAACGAAACGAAACATAACAAACATTGTTCCAGCCAATAAACGACAAGAAGGATTTGGTGGAGGGGTTGGGTGGGGGTTGCACGTTCATGAGTCTTTCAGGAAGAATGGGAGGGAGGGGGAGGAGGGATATCCTCCGTTTTGTTTGACAATACTTCGAACTTCAACAAGAAGTGACATCAAACACCATCGCTTAGAGCGCCTTTAAATTAATGCTCTTCATATATACCCCTTTGTGTTTTCATCTAGGCTATGAATGTTCACAGGATGTCAGTGTCAACAAAGGAAGGGCCTATTGGCTTTATGCACAGCTGTGCTACTTTTGGAACTTCAGCCAGCTCCTTTGTTTCCTGTCTGCCATTATTGGACAAACTGATCACCTGGATTAATCGGTTTGTCCAATAATGGCAGACAGGACAGGCAGACACATGTGCTGCCTGAAGTTAAGGAAGCAGTGCAGCTGTGCATAAAGCCAATTGTAGTTTATAAGTGGTTGACAAGATTGGTGATTAGCTTTCTTGTCACCTGTCTTCAAATGTAAGGGATACTGGAGCTTGGTTGGGGTGGTGGGACTGCTTGCGGCGGGCGCTGGAAAATTTCTCTTTTTTTCAAATCCAAAACTTGACAGGTATGGTGTGGATATGTTGTGCATTAGGAAAACCGTATTCAAATATACTACAGGTGTAGGCAAGGCAGTGAAAGGCGTAGCCTATGCCACCACCAGCTCAAAAGATACAGGATGTGGTCAGCAGGTCATAGCTCCACCTCCAGTGCCACGGTAAAGCCCCACCCCATATGTAATTAATCTTGGCCGTATCGCTTACCAAACTCAAATTTCAGTTCCTGGAGTAACACATTCTGGAGACACAATGGCATACGTAAGTTACAATTTTAAACACCTTTACATGAATAAGTTCTAAAAAGAAGCAGTAAAAACCTTTGAAGGCTACAGTTTTCTGTCAATGTTATAATGTTTCAAATGTTTTTGTATTATGTTTAGTAAGTATTACTTCCCTTTTCTATTAAATGAAATGTGTGTGTAGGAACTGAATCGCTTAAACATCTTCAAGCTAAAAAAAAGATTACTGAGACAGGCACAATAGTGTAGAAATTGAATGGCTCAGGCACTTTGTTCAAATAAGGTAAGAAATAGCTTAAGAATGTGATCACTGACAGATTCATAGGATACAACCATATCAAATCTAAATCTGTCAAATAAAATACTACAACATTATAGACAGACAGTCTTTAACACATTGCTACTTGGTTATTGCCATTCTTGTAAAAACAACAAAGTCCAATTTGTCTTCCTATACTCCTGCCAGTCTGGTGGTTCTGCTGGCTGGGAGCCGGGAAGGGAGAGAGTTCAGCAGTCTCACAGCCTGGTCCCCGCAGCGCCGTCGATGGTCAGTGGGTAGTAACAGGTGTGGCCTCTCTGGAAGTTGACAATAACCTCCTTGGTCTTGCTAACATTTAGCAGGAGGTTGTTTTCTCTGCACCACGTGGTCAGGAGCTCAACCTCTTTCCTGTAGTGGGTCTCATCGCCCTGGGTAATGAGTCTTTCTTGTCCAGGTGAGTTAGGGCTGGGTGGAGGGCAGAGCAGATTGCATCCTCTGTGGATTGTTTCGCTCTGTATGCGAACTGGTCCAGGGTGGTAGGCAGGGTGGATTTGATGTGTGACATGACTAGTCATTCAAAGCACTTCATGCTGATGGGTGTCAGTGCCACAGGGCGGTAGTCATTGAAGCAGGCTGGGGATGATTTCTTTGGCACAGGTATGATGGTGGCAGTCTTGAAGCATGATGGAACAATGGCTTGCCTCAGGGAGGTGTTAAAGATGTCTGTGAAGACATCCTCCTGCGCAGTCTTTCAGCACACTACCAGGGATGTTATCTGGACACGCTGCTTTTCGGGCGTAGATGGCGGAGAGTGTCCTCTTCACGCTGGCAGCAGACAGGCACAGAGGCTGGTCGTGTGGAGGTGGTGGTGTTTTCTGGGCGTGTGTTGTTCTGTGGTTCAAATCGTGCAAAGAAGCTGTTCAGGTTGTTGAGTGGTGTCGTTCTCACAGCTACGCGCTGCAGGCTTGTAGCCTGGATGCCTTGCCATAGGCTCTGTGCGTCCTTACTATCATTGAAGTGGGAGGTTATCTTGTGTGTGTAGTCCTGTTTCGCTTTCCTGATGCCACGGGACAGGTTGGCTCTCGCTGTTCTCAGGCCTGCTTTCTCCCCAGCACTGAAGGCCTTGTCTCTGGTCTTCAGCAGCCTGTGGACATCTCCTGTCAGCTATGGCTTCCGGTTGGCTCGAGTTGTGACGCTTTTTATTTGTGTAACATCATCAATGCATTTGATGATGTATGAGCTCACAGTGTCTTTGTACTCCTCGATGTCTATGATGTTATTGTAGGTGGCTGCTCCCTTGAATATTTCCCAATCCGTTGACCCAAAGCAGTCTTGAAGAGCAGAGGTGGCCTCCTGTGGCCACACCCTTACCTCTTTCATAACAGGTTTGGTGACTTTCAATCTCTGTCTGTATGCTGGCATTAGCATAACAGTGAGGTGATCAGAGGTGCCGATGTGGGGGAGGGGGGTGGCTTTGTATGCTCCTTTTTCCTGTATGTAGACCAGGTCCAATATATTGTCTCCCTGTGTTGGAAAATGTACATGCTGATGAAACTTTTTAAAATATATATATATATATTTAAAAAAAATCACTGCAGTCACTGTACACAGACCAACATGTGTGCGTTCATATGTACAGTAAATAATATGTCATGATTGTATGGCCTCGGGCCGCATGTGGCCCTAGGCCATACAATCCCTAGGTCTGGTCAAAACTAGTTTCTAAAGCAGAGGAGGATAATACCTAGTGGCCCTGAAGGTCAAAACACAACAACATAATAGAAAACACAACAGCAAATTAAAAAACGCAAGTCAAAAATCACAACCCTGAAAAAAAAAAAACACTACAGCAAATTGAAAAATACAATCTGTTACTAGGATAATTTGTTTGCAGAATGTCTGAAATGTTTACAAATAATTCATAAAATTGCCTAAAAAAATGTATAGCAATTCAGAAGTGCCATATAAATCGATATCAAAACGCCCTTTGATGAAATGAAGAAATGTCATGTCGGTTTGTCCCAAAAAAAATTGTTAACTTGTAAACTTTTGTATGAAGGTTGAGGCAAAATGTTTCACCTGTAAATTAATAGGGCCACCCCATGTGGTAGGACCGAAAGACGTTTAAAACATGTTAAAGGATTAGAGAAAGAATGTGACATTAGTAGGCCTAATTTATAGGCTATCATTTTCAGAATAATCTCCCAAACAAAATGCAAATTCATACTTTATGTGAGTTATGGGCTAGTACATATATCAAAATATATCTAATATCCAACACCTGCACACTGATGCTGTGAAAAGATTTGCGATTGGCATAATCGCCCTCATGCTCTGGGGTGTACTTGCACAATTGCCTTTATGGAAGCAGATCCATTGGCTGCCTTGGGCGATATTGAGATTTAAAGCCAAAAAAAATAATAATAATTTTAAATCCCCATGGGAATCCTGTTTAAACCACATCCATTAATTCCATGTAATCATTCTGATATAAGTGCACTATGTTGTATGTATATGCTGTATACATATTATACATTATAGTTTAACAATATAGCTTTAATATTCTTTGGACCCATGTTTTTTTTTTTTACATTTTAAATTTGTTTGGGGGATTTTTATCTGTGAAATATGACAACCACCATGAGAACTAAACGAGATCTTTAAATTAGTGCTAATGCAGGTGTTATGCCTGGATCTAAGGGTGTCGCCAGTCTTTGCCCATCCCCAGGAGATATGGCTCCCAGGCTGCAGGGGGAGCTGGTTGTCTTGGTGGTGTTGGCCATGGTGGCCAATTAGCCAGCTGATTTCAATGTCATTGGAGGAGGATTTAAATGCCCTCCTCAGGACTGTGCTTTCTCTTCTCTTTTCTTCTCTACTCTATTCTGCTCTCCATCTCTCACTCCTCTGCTCAGGCCCGGTGTGTCCGGGGCTGGTAGCAGCTCTCTTTTTGTTTCTTTATTTTCTATCTTTTATCTACACCTCGCATTACATCTCATTATGCTGATATGCTTTACATTTTTGTGTTGTGTAACATTTACTGAGTAGTTTGTAACTTACTTTAATAAATTATTATTGTTAACATATGTCCAGTGTGGTCTCCCCCATGTGAGCCAAGCGGGCATAACACAGGAAAGAAGTTTTCATGTACGTCTGTCAAGATTCTCATTCATGGTAGTGTTCAGCATTTAATGCAGGATCAGAGAGGAGTCTTTATGTTTGTTTCATTTCTTTCAGGGCCCCGATCCCTTGGCCCAGTTGCAATCACTCTTTGTGACCTCCGTAAAACAGTCCCTGGACCTGCTCAGTAATGAAGCAGATAAAGAGGTAAACTACATGACATTACCCCATGTTATTTGATTGAGAGAATAACATAACATGTGGTTCAAGGGCTCCATTAAAACATGACATATCATACCCCATGCTATTTAACTGAAGGGCCCTTTCAAATACCAGGGATGACTAACATAACCCCTGTTTAAGGGCCCCATGAATAACATACACAGCCTAGTTCAGGATCCCTATATTGCATGTCACACACCATGCTATTTGATTACATATCAGGAATGAATAACTAAACTTGTGGCATATAACACATTATATTACATAATATAACCAGTGTTCTAAGGCCTTGGGGCCGCAATCAGCAGCAAAATGTAGAAAAAACAGGCATTTTGGCATAATGGACAGTGGAGCCTAAATCCCCTGTCACAGGCTCCACAGGCATTACAGTAGTAGTTTTAGTATTTATGTGAACTGTGAATTGTGTCTGTTGCAGCATGGTCATGCAAGTAAAATAAACTTCTTTTGTCTGCTGCTTGGTCCTTCTATTGTAAGTCCTGGACAGAAGGCAGGGGCACTAATGATTTTTTTTCAACTTTTTTTCAGCATGTTAGTCTTACTTTTATGTTAATGTTTTTTACCTGCTTCCTTCCCTGATAGACTCACTTAGTTCCACTCAACGGGACGGATCCTGTGATACAGCACATCTGTAAGAAGAAGTTGAAGAAGTTAAAAAAAATGAAATTTGAAGTTAATGCACGTTATGCTTGTGAGAAGTTCAATGATTATGTCACTCCCTTATGCGCTGCAGCTGCCTGTCAAAATGAAGAAATCTGTACATACCTCCTCACACAAAATGCTGATCCTAACATGCCCTCAGGAAATGGCCTGACCCCACTTTTGTATGCTATAAAATGCAATGTGTCAATTCATATAGTCAGACAACTACTGAAAGGAAAAGCTGATCCTAATTTAACAGTTCTTCTGCAACCCACTCCAATTATACAAGCTGTATGCAACAACAGAAAGGATATAGCAAACGAACTCATTAAACGTGGAGCCATTCCTGAAGCAAATTATGTACCACACCTAGACAGAGACAAAACGGTATCAAAAATGCTACATGAGTTGTCTTTGGAAGGTGACCAATTTAAAACATATGGATTATTTTTTGACCTTCAATGTGATGTGCGACTAAAGAGCCCAAAGGACGTATTTGGACTATACCAGAATCATTGCTTAGAGATACACCCAGTACTGAAAGATACCATTTTAGACAGAATATTAGGAATTGTTGGACCTAACGCTTCAACCTATTGCCAGTTGGCTAGCAAATGGTTAAAGGAATCTCAAAATATGGACAAATATATTGAGAGGACAATCACATACTTATCCAGTGTTTCTAAAGTACAATATAGTGTGCAAATTGTTGAGAATTTACGCACAGCTTTGTATCTTATGAAAGTTATACCACAGAAGATATCACGTCCACTTGTACCCATCCTGTTGAAATGCCTTGCACCCCCTGTGGTCTTCCCTGAAGATTTCATTCTTGAATTGCTATACATTATCACACAGAAGACTTCTAGGAGAGAAGATGGCACAGACATCCAATATACTGAGGAGCTATGCAAAGGCATATTGCCTTTTACAGGTCAAGAGTACCCAGAAGGAACAGGTGTCCGTACTTATGGGATAATAGCACACTTGCATTCACATGGGCCTGTTCATGAGGTCATCAAATCCCTTGGGGTCACGTCTGTGCCTGAGAGGATACTACTTTCTGCCGATGGTGGGCCAGATGAAACTTTGAAAAATAAATTGAGAGAACTAAATGACAATCTAATGAAGCAATCTTCAGATGATTGCAATGGGCAGAAATTGTCTTCCAAGACAGAAAAAAAGAAGAACAAAAAAAAGGGAAAGAAAAAAAAAACAGAAACAGATGACATGGCATTTTCTTTACCCATAGCTACTTCAGACAACCATCCTCCTACTGATGATCAACTCTCTTCCATTACAGAGTTTAATACTACAAATCCACGACGCTGGCACCAGACCAGCCTTCGTTGGAGGGAGAAGTTGGAAGAACTTGCTAACAGAAGGACAACAGAGAAGAAAGTTCAAAATCTATTTTTTTGTCCTGATCATCAAATTGCAAAAGGTAGTGATGGCACAGAAGTCTATGTTGGCCTTAGAGAAGATGGCACTGAAGTTGCCATTAAACGCATGACCAAGTCTAACTATAGGTTGCTTAAAAATGAAGAGGATTTATTACGTGGACTTGAGAGTCCCACTATCGTGCGATATGTTGACTTTGCAGAGGATGAAAACTTTGGCTATCTAGCCCTTCAGCTTTGTGAGTACACCCTAGAAGAATATATTCAACCAAAGAATGGTTATTTACCAGAATACGAAGAGGAAAAGTTGAAAATTCTAAAGACAAAAGTGGTGGAGTTGCTCAAAAGTTTAGAAGTCCTCCATAGTGGTGATACAAAGGTACTTCACAGGGACATCAAACCCCAGAATGTTTTGATTGGTGAGAACCAATTACTACTTTTTCTAAGATGCTGTTCATTCACAATATTGCAAATATATTGCTGATACCCTGTCTGTCCGTGTTCGTCTGTGTGTGTATGGAGTGACCACAAAGATTAAACAGCATGTACTGCATGTATTTCATCTATTGCTGACATACAAAATTCTTCTGTCCTCTCCTTGTTTGTCAGATATTGATGGAAAAGCAAGGTTGGCTGACTTTGGCATCAGTAGAAAACTGCGTACTGGACAGTCAACCATGCACACAAGCCGTGCAGGAACCAGATGCTGGGAGGCTAAGGAGGTATTAGAAAGCACTGAAGAGAACTGTGATCTTGGATATAAGAGAAGCTCAGATGTCCAGGTATGTTCTCAGGACTGGGTATACATTTTTACTGTGTATTGTTCATTAGCATAATAATAATCATAATAATCCCAAGATATAGTTCCAGGTCAAGTCAAGCCCTACAGTAGATTGTTAAACGTTCTGGACAGTGTAGTAACAGCCTGACATGACACTAAAGTGAAAGATTGAGATAAATCATAGAGGAAACATTCAGAGGTTCCAGTTAAGTAGGGCCAGAGTAAAGGGGTGATGAAGTTGATTGCATGAAGTTGATTGCAACCAATCAGAAAGGAATTGGTTATGTAGTCAGGCGATGGGCAAACAACAGAGGTGGTTGTGGCATGAGCAAATGTAATTAACACTTCAGTAATCATTTTTACTGAATGCCTATGGTCTCTAGATGTGGTTAAACATGCCTGGAGACACATTGTAATTCTCTTTATCTTCAGTATAGCATACTGCAACTATGGACAGTACTTATAATAAAATTATTAATTAAAATACTACCCTATGCTTGTCAGAAGACATAGATTCATGTGAAGTGTATCATAGTGTTTTGTGGTCTCAAGAAGTTTTATGTCAGGTTGCAGGGATGCTGATATACTATATACTCTCTGGTGGATACCATCCTTTTGGGGATGGGATTTACTGTGAAGTTAACATTCTTGAGGGGAAATACAATTTGGAACATGTAAAAGATGAGCTGGCCAAAGATCTCATTGAGTGGATGATCCAAGATGCTCCCAAAGACAGGCCAAGCGTGGAGGAAGCACTTGTGCACCCCTACTTCTGGACGGATGACAGGTTTGACAGCCCTGGCTATGTGTTTTACTTTTATTTATAACAAATAACATTTTGTTAAATTATGTCTGTATGTCAAGACTGCTTTTTTATTTTGCTGTCCTTTGCAGGAGGGTGGAGTTTTTGACAAAAGTTGGTAATCAGAATGAAGCAGAGAATTTTCGAAATGCTGATGAAGCACTTCTTGAAGAATTGGAAAAATACACTGTAAATAAAACCTTCTGTGACTGGAGAAGCAAAGTGAGTTGAACATTAGGTTTCAGGTGCAACGAAGATAATACACTGGCTATAAGTTATAGTTTCATTTTGTTTAATATTAGTTTTTCATATCTGTTTGTATATTTTGAATTCTGTGTGTTGAATCCAAAAACACCAACAACAGTTCCCCTTGGACCTGGTCCAAAAGCTGGATAAGAAACAGAAGAAACCTTACCCTGAGAACATTCTGGCTCTGCTCCGCTTCATACGCAATCTGTATGAGCACCAGTAAGTACTGATAACAGCAGCAAGAAAATAGCACAAAAACAAGTAAAATCCCTGAACTTGTAAATAATACAATATCTATCAATCTATCTATCTAATACTGTCTTCATTTGGTGTATTTGTTAGCCCTGATCAGGCAGACAACATTGGCTTGATGAAGCTGTTTCCTGATCTGTTTCCAACGGTCTTCAAGTTTGTCAAAGCCAAGAAGTGGAATTTGCGACCCGCCTTGAAAAAGTTCTCCAAGAAGACTCTTTAAAAAGATTGGTTTAGATACTGCCTTATGGTATGTTAGGCTCAAACAGATTATTTGAAACTACTCTGTTTTAACGTATTTTTCATATATATACATCATATATATATATATATGTTATGTTGTGTGAGAAAAAATCCATAATCTAACAGTGATGAATGAGCGTGATGTATGTACTGTTTGCTCTGCCAGCTTTACACTCTTCCTGTGGTGTGATGAATGTCCAATGTACACACACATCTTGCACAGAATGACTACACACCCCTTGAGTCCCTGTAGCAGTTTCTCACCCAGATTAGCAACTGGATGTCAGCAAACTTCAGCTCAACTCAGACCCGACTGAAGTACTTATATTTGGGAATTCAGGCTCAGAATTGCCACCCTCTTAAACACTACGGATCTTTGGGCAAAATACACTGCCAGAAATCTTAATATTTTTACCCACATGAAATTCATCACCAAATCAGCATTATATTGCCAAACTAAGACATTTCATGTCAAAACACACAAGAAACTCAAGCAGTGTAGACTACTGTAACAGCCTTTTACAGGCTCTAATCCCCCCCTCTAATCTTGGTAATGGCATACTTGCAAATTATTTATTTATTTATTTATTTTAATAAAGGGACTAATTAAATCTTCAGATTAGAAAAATTAGAATTTATGTCTATTTCTTGAGTCAGGAATTACATGGTTAATTTCAAGTTAGATAACTTTTAAAAAGGCAAGAAAATGCATTTGTGATTATATTTAACAAATAGTTATATAATTTCATAGTCAAATATACCAAAGAATACATCTTTGAAATAAATGAAAGATTAATAGTTCTGTGTAGATCTAGGGACATCAAACCAAACTAATCCATGGTCAGAAAAGCCAGAGGAAACTACCAGCATGAAGTATCTTTATCATATCTTATATGACAAAGATATATCTTTATCTTTCATGCCTATCACGTCTTCATTGCATTAAAGAAAAAAAAAGGATTTTTTAAAATGGGTGTATTAAATATTTCCAAATGTATTGTTATGTTTCTATCATTAATTTTATGTATTCATGTGTCATGAACATTAGCCTACTTAATTTTGTTAATTTGCTATGAAGTTATGACTAGGATGTAGTGACCAGGGTTACGCCAGAACACATACAATTTTTGAAAGGAAGAATTTTTTTTCATGCATGCTTTTTTTCTGTATAGCCAATACATTCTTTACAATCATTATGTGTTCTCATACTGAAAATCATCTTTAATCACTTATATGGTGTCCTCCCTATGGAATCCTCACAAAGCCAACAATCTCAGCAGCCGCTGTAGAAAAGATTAGCAGTTACAGAACATGTTTTTGCAAAGAACAAGGAAAGTCACCTAGATATCATAATCATTGGGGTACAACATCATTTTTGCAGAGAAGTACAACACACTTTTACAGCATTTAGCTAACAAATTCACCACACCCACGTAATGACCCATTATGCAAGGTCAGAGGGTTTGGGTTTTGAGATTTGAGGTCTGTACAAGAATGAAGGAATGAAAATATACTCACAGTGTCCCCCCCCCCCCCCCCCCCCAAATGGGTGAGCTATCCAGGAATGCAAAGGTGCTGTTTAGTTGTACCAATCATATTGCTCCGTTGACTAGAAAGTCGCCTAGACGTCCATATTGTACAGAGATAATTTGAAAGATAAACGCTCCCTCCGTCTCTTGCCCAGTCATTGCCAGACTATACAGTGTAGGTCTACATTCTGGTGGTATTAGTCTGGCTTGTCAAGCTATGGAAACACTTCACAATCATGAATCTCATTCCTTTCCTATCCTCTGAAGCATAAATTAGCATTCTCGATTTCTTCAGCCCTCTACAGGGTTTATAGTGCATAGCCTACCTGATGCATTCAGGGCTTCAGTGAGCTCAAAGGGACTCCTAGTGCCAGATGAATCCTCATCATGATGAAAAATGGTTGACTGTGAGAGAGCCGAAGGTAAAAGGAAAAGCAGTCATAGAAATGCTTATATACTAATTCGCTTAGAAACACCAGTTTACCAGTTATTGGAATAGAACAAGACAAATACAGTGAAGGAACTAACTTGTAGGTTTCGCAGTGATGTCACAAGCTTGAGGGCCTGCTTGCGTTCCAGCCTGCCTCTTCATCCGGTCTGTGCTAAGGAGGATCAGCTGCGTGCACGCAGAGAAAAAAATGACAAGAAAAGAGACAGAACACGACCTGGTGCATGCAATTGGAAGGATACATCTTCGCCTGCAATAAGCTGTCGGCAGGACTCCAAAGGAAGATGATAGTCCTTTTCCAAAACTAGAAGACAAACAATTTCAGCTCTGTGAAATTAAGCTTCCTACGCCATGTATTGTAATGTCACTTCTAAATGTTAGTTGTTAGTTATTGTGGTAACAATCCTCTTCAAGGACACACAGATGTGGTGATTTGGCATTCTTATAGACAGCTTGACATCAGGCTCACAGCAGCCTGACAACGGCAACTGACAGAAAGTTAGTTCTCCCCCTTGTGGTGAAAATAGGTAAAACAACCAAAAACTCATTCAGGAGAAACATCCAAACCTGAGTTCACAAGCCTCATGAACGCTGCAGCATCCAGTCTGTCATCCTAAAACAGAACAGGTCATCACATATGCACGGTGTGCTCGTGCTTCAATCACTCTAACGCATTGGGGCTTCAGGTACTAATGTTCATTTATGTTGAATGAATTGAAATACCAGACTTCCACTGGCACGCTTAGACATAGACACGCTTAGGCCAGGTGTATTAAGCTAAAGTCTTTAAAAGCTAGGATCTTCTGAGTTACATCCATCATAAAAGTAGAAGGCAGGACTTACAGAGGCATCCCGCTGATCGAACCAGTTCTCCACTCTAATTTGGTCCTCATGCAGAGGCGGATTTCACATTACAGTCTTTGAAACAAAACAGACACACACAAACACACACACACACACACACACACACACACACAGAAAGAAGAACATGTATAGAGAGAGTGAGAGAGGAAAAAGAGAGAGCAAACCATTATTGATACTTAACTCCTTTATTTATATGTGAAGTTGACAATACTTCACAATGAAATTGTGAAATATAATAAAAAGGTAAAATGCTGATAAAATATTTAAAAGATAGACATACCATAATGAACTCGGTGGAACAGGTGTACTCTTCCTGCCTGTAACCAAGGAGATACATTCATGAAGCCAAAATGTAATGTTAATATCAGTTTTATAAAGCATCAGTTTCATCAGATTAATTTGGCTACTCTCTCTCTCTCTCTCTGACTCAATACTTATTTTCTTTGACATTGCTCAGGTACTTCCCGACACCCACCTCAGTGTATTGGCAGTCTTGGCATAGACACGCAGAAAGAAGTCCCCAGACATGTTGGGTCTGTAGGTGGAGGGCAGGATGACATAATTTTCTGGCTCTAGAAGAACCCTCTTGTACACCCCACGCAAGGCCTGGTATTTCCCTGAGTAACCCACAGGTTTTTGGGACGAGAAAAAGGCTGAATCCAGAATGCCCATGCTGTTCTTGTACTGCATCCAAAGAGGTAAGGACAAAGACTTGCAGGGCGAAACAGAGAAACATACAGTACATGTTTGTCAATTAAAATGTAAGTGTGTGTGCATCACAAAACGATGATACCCTTTATAATTTTCTGTACTGAAACTACAGTACAAATCATGCACTTTACCTCCTTTCATATTTAGTTTAATAGTTATTGCTACTGCTAATTTACACCATTATACTGCTAATTTACACCATTATAAATGATGGCACAAATAACAGTATTCTGTTCTTTCCAGCTTTACTCGTAACTTTATTTCAACTCTTTCTCTCTCTCACTACTCCTCTCTTCTGCTCTCTGACCTTGTAGATGTCAAAGGCGATGTAGAGGAACTTGCTTCTTGTTTCTGCGGTCCCTTTGCAGAGGCTCCACCAGCAGAGTGCACTTCTCCCCCTTCTCCTTCTGCTTCTGAGCAGCGGGGCTCACTGCTGCGCCACCAGCCGCCTGGTCATCTTCATCATCGCGCTCGTCCTAATCACCTTCCTCTGCCTCCACGTCAGCCGCAGTCAGAGACAGTTTGAACTGCGGGTTTTGTTTCCACATTTTTCACGTCTTACCTAAATCCACATATAAACTCACACAGACACACGTACACACACACACAGACACACACGTTTGTATCTGCGGCTGCCTCCAGCCTGGCACCCGTGAGGAACCAGGAGGCGGTGGAGCCACTGCTGCTTCTCAGGGAGTCTGGGTTCACACTGCACAGCTTCACCAGGTCAAAGAGGTTGCTGAACGCCTCCACTGCAATCCTACACTCATACACACACACACACACACACACACACACACACACACACACACAGACTTTCAGAGAAAAAACCTATAACAACAACAAACTCATAAAAGGTGTTTCCACTGACTATTTAGAGTTCACCAGAATTCTCCATCCTCCACTTTCCTAAGCTCCAGACGTTCTATTTCGGACTTGTCCACCTTCTCCCAGTCTTTACACCTGTGCATGCCAGGCACACATGCACGTTAAGTGCTGTTGCAAGTTAGTTAACTTGTGATGTTTATTTATGAAAATAAACCCCAACCCATCCTTACTTATCACTCCAGGGTCCACAGTATTCCCACGAAACCCCATGGGTTGCGCAATCTCACCAGCATACCTCCGCCGAGTCTTTAATTACCTGTAGACACAAACGTAGGCAGAAATTTGAATCCTAATTCTTCATCTTAATCCGTTTACTCAGGTCAAGCAATCAGAAAACGTGATGAGTTATGGAAATGTGTATGAGTACATATAATGTGTGTACTCTGAGTCTGTGGATAAGCTAGTTATTTGGAGACGCATGGTAGATAGAGGAACAGATCATTGGCCACCAACATCTGTGGCACGCTTTCTTAAGGTGTTTTGGGTTTCGTGTTGTGAGACTTATTCATGGTCACTGACTGCCAAAATATTATACTAAGTAAGTCCTTAAGTAAGTCCTTAATTTTGCATGACACAAACATGTATGACATATTCCCGTATGCTTTTTTAATTAAATATTAGTATGGCACAAATATAAACAGGCTTGTATGCACTATCATCATTATTATTATTATTATTATTATTATTATTATATAATCATCATCATCAAGTTTGCTTTTATGCCATTCAAGATAGCCAAGGTCACCCGTAGGAACAGTGTAGACAGAAATATTAATAATGCAACAGCCTTTGCTCTAGTTTGGTTCACACAGACTTTGTGTTGAAAGTCGTACTACTGTAGGCTGGAACCAACCTTGTTGTCCACCACCACCTCTAGCCACTCACCATACTGCCAGAACTGAGAGGGCAAAGATTGGGGAAGGCAAATAACAAAACAAAATAGAGATGTTGGAACAGCTTAGATGAAAATAGAGATTAAAATGGACTTAATGTAACTTTAAAATTAAATTAATTTAACTTTAAAACTTAAGATGCAAATTGTGAAAATACAAGCGCCTTTCATGAGGTGTTGAGTGGACTGGTGACTAAGAACATGCCTGCACTGGCCCACAGCTGCTGGAGCTGTGTGTGTGTATGTGCGTGAGTTGTGTTAGATGGGTTTCAGAAGTTAGTGTGTATTCAGAGGCAGTAGTAAAACACCTGGATCACTATCTCCTTACTAAACTCAATCCGACTACATTATTTGCCATTCCTCCACACTAACCTCTTCCTTCCCTCATCTTGTTAGTCTGTCAGGTCATCCATGTTTCAAGACATTGTAAAACTAATTTAATGCCATATCTCTTGGACACATTTTTTTAAAACAAGTTAGACATGTTTTTACTTGAATACTCAACAATACTCGAATACTTGACAAAAATGATTACCTTAACTTTATGTTCTAACAGTGATATAAGGTGAATTCTAAGTGCCTTATACACTGAAGTCGGCTATTGTCACAGCAAGTTAAGTTCTATTCATTTGACAGAACTTACACGGAAATGAAAGATCCCAGTATAAAACTCAGACAAGCTCTGCGGTGGAACCACCTTTACAAAAAGGTCCTGGTGCATGGTGAGACAGGATAGCGCTGCCAACAGCCAGCAGTTTCCTGTTGAAGGACAACAAAACCAAATTCACAAACACACCTTCGCACAATGCACATGCTACAACACAGTGGCTCGGCTCTCACACATAATGGTCTCATATGCATATCAGTCTGGCCAGAGGCCAGGGCCAGTCAGAGGCCTATTACTTCCTCTTCCCATTTGCGTGTACTGCACATTATTTGTTTTGATTTGTGATGCGTTCTGCAACTACTGGTCTGGTCTCTACTTTCTCTGCAATCAATGGTGTGACTTCATTATGCAAATTTGTTGGTCTGGACAACGGAGTTGCAAAACCAAAACCATCAATCCTTAATTTGTGAAATGTTTTCAATACAGACTCATTACTGCTGCTCCTGTTATTTGAAGTCATAACAAATATACTGTTATAAATTTGGCATGTTAGGTTAAAAGACAACATTAACACCTGCCTGCCCACAAAGTTAATACACTTTCATACGTGTGTCTGAATACTCTTCTGAAACATCTGGAGACTTTGTATTCAGGACAACTGCATTCCAGTGGTTGAAAGTTTTGGGGAAACAGGCAGACACATGGTTGGTGGGTACATGTAGATCTAACTTGAGTTGTAGAATGGTTCAGTGCTAACATTCTTTATTTAAGAAATGCACACCTGTGTGGAGACATTTTATTTAATGAAAAAAAAATGAAAAACCTGTGATGGGTTACTCATCTGCATTCTAAGGACAAACTTTTTACTGGAGGGGCAGCATCATTTTTGTTATCTTTTTCTCTAAAATTCTCTCCTTCTCTGTCTGCCTCTCACTCACACTCTCTCTGTCTCACACACACACACCACTGACCACAAGACACCCCCTATAACTTCATACATATGCATAACCTTTCCAATATTAGAACGGTGAAACCAAATGACATTCATCCATTTCCCCATGCAAGTTCAGTCAAGCTATGCCACTGAGTTCTTAAGAACAGAGCTGGAGGGAAGGGTGGCAGTACAGGATGAAGAGAGAGAGGAAGACAGGGGAATCTACCTGCAGATGTTCTCCACATTACAGTTGCTCTGAGGGCCCTGGGCGACAGGTAAATAGACTGAAAGCTAAACACGTCAGGGTTTACAAAGGCACCTCACCTAGCTGGCGCTGGCAGATATCTGTAGTTCCAATGGTACCCACCACAAACACGGCATTGTCACATATTTCCTGCAGGAGAAACACAGGAATGAACAGCAATTTACTACTGAAGTAATCATGACTTTTAAAAAATCCTACATGAATTCCTGCAGTCAACTACAGAACATCAGTTTAGAAAGTAACTCCTGGTCAATGATCATTAGTCTGTTGTTTATAAAATGGGAACATGTAGACATGTTCTGCAACTACTCTTTCAGTTTTGAACTTAAAGGTGATTGAACTCAGAAATGTGTATTTATTTTCTTTATTTTAAATGTAAAGAACGTTTTAAAGGCCCACTATGCAACATTTTTCATTCATACGGTTTAGGATGCTAAAATTAGTCATTACACGGCGAACGAACGGTGTAGAATGCGCCACCGTGGCCAATAGCGGTAGATACAGCACTTGCAATGTTCAGCAGTGCGGACCGCCTCCAATAGAATGCAGTGCAATACAATGCAATACAGCGGTCTTTAGAGGGAGCTCGTGAGAGAGAAAAACAGAATGTTGCTTAGTGCCGGTTTAATATGTTGAATACTGATAAAACAGATAATAACATGACAATTATTGCTGTAGCTTACCTTTGGTCGTAACCACGTAACCTCATTGTCAGGGTTGGGATCTGCAGGCAGAACCAAGCTGAAATTTGCTGCTGGCCATATTTCCTGACAAGCACGAAATAAAATAAAAAAACAACAACAACAACAAGGCTTTTACTTCACAGCATGTGACACCAAAGTGTTGCTCCCTGGGCTAACAACACATCTGAACAGGCAGTTTCAGGAGCAGCTATATGAATAGTTTCAAACATCTCCACCCCTTCCAAGTAAAGACATGAGGACACCAGATCCTCTAATGACTCTAATGACATGCTGACAAACATAACTTTGAAGTAGAATTTACTGTTAACTCTGAGAAACAATTCTTGACTAAAGAATGTAAAATACACCAACTGTGCCTTTCATTAAATTGTTACTTAGGGTCTGTCAACTTCTAAGTATTCTTGTCATGCCTTTCTTTTGTTTCCCTCAATAAAGTGACATATCACTTGTAGTTCCGTAAATTCAGAGATTATTGCATTGTATTGTTAGAGTATTGAACAAAATGCTGAATAAATACATTAATATATGGGCTAATACATGAGGAAAATAAGGCATGCCATTCATACTAATAAAAAGTGTGCTGCATAGTTCAAGGTGGTTTGTGTAAACGTGCAAATGGATGCAGAAAGCTATGGACTAATAAGGAAAGATGTAGTGCAAATTCAGAATCTAAAAATAAGGCACACAACATAACACACAATGTAACGAGAAAAAGTAGCAAAAAATGCTTGTCAGCTGTTTTAGGATGAAAAAATATCAGAATAGAATAATTAGCATATTTTTTTGCCTAGGTTTGTTATGCTCATGGTTGTGTGCAGTCATTGCTTACCAAGATTGTTTGCTTTAGCTAACCTTTTGTCTAGAAATGGTGAGTTTTAACCACTTTTGAAACCACTTCCCTTTTGCATTCTTATACATAAGCATGTAAACATCGGAAAATGGACTGTTATAGCAATGTTCTACGTCATTCTAGTCAGAGCCAATAATATTTCAGGATTCCTGCACGTTGTGGCCTGGTTGTCTGCGAGATACGCATACGGATTGTAGTGGCTACGTGACTTCGGCCATTGGAGACTGTGTTATTTAACATTCTCAGATGTAGTATTAATGTTAAACGGCTAAATATTTTTATCTTCCTTTTGTTGTTTTGAAGAACATCAAGGGAAAGGGGCGCTCTGAAAAAGTATCAGAACGCGTCCTCGCAAACTCTGCGCTAAAAAGAGAACTGCGCGAAAAATGGCGGTCGACAGACGAGATGAAAAAGGTATCTAGCTCGCTGTCTTAGTGACGTTACATATTGGCCTGTAACATATCTAAACTGTATGTTTGAAGGTAGTAAGATTGCAAGAGATGGTGTTTAAAGATATAGTCGATAAATCGGCATAATTTTTAAAGCGACAACAACATTGTGGCTAGATCAGGTATGTTCGCTACTGCAAACGAATTAGCCAGGTCCTTGAGAATGGCGTGTTACCCGTGCTAGCTATTTTAGCATCAGGTATCCGACGGCTGTGATGGCTTATTGAAATAAAAAAAGTTATAGACTGTAGGAGTTTATCTAAGTGTCACACGCCCGTCGGAGATGCCAGCGAGTTACCTATTTCAATAGTGGGCAAAGCTGTCCTGTCCGTAAAATGCCTATATAGAGAGCGTTAAGGTTTATTTTCACATACGTAATGTTAGATGTAACTAGCTTAACGTTAGCTTAAAAAAGGATCAATCGAATGGCTTGCTGAACATGCTTGTTGCTTTTAGCGGTATGTTATTAACGTTAGCAATCGCTCATTTACTTGACATTGTCGGTAATCTATTCGTCTAACGTTAACGTTTACAGTGCTGTGTACTGTAAACAGTGTTGATTTTAAATAGGCTATTCAAACGCAGGCCTGCTAGCATCTGAGTGGTAGGTAGTTGGGGGACATTACTTTATGCTAGCCAGTTAGCATTGGTAAACAAAGGCTCGCCAACCAGCCTTGACCTAAATGTCTTTGTTCACTAAGCGATATGGGATTGTGCATCCATCTAAATGTCACCTGAATTAAATGTTATTAGACCCGGTGCTACTATCTGTAGTGTCTTTTGGGCGTTAGATGATTTTCTTTATCGAATTCCAGATGGAGAACTAAATGTTCTGGAGGATATTCTCACTGAAGCACCCGACCAAGACGACGAGCTGTACAATCCAGAGAGTGAACATGACATCAGCGACAAAAAAGGTAGTGGAGACAGGACTTGTACGAAGAATAACGTATTTAGTGCATTATTCAAACATTTTATTCTTAAGCTTTATTTTGCAACATATGTTTTTCAGGATTCCTTACAACATCAATCATGTTATATATCCTTACGCACTGCAAAACATTAGGTTTGTTTATACATGCTTAATTAGCCTAATTGGTTCTTTGTCCACTCAAGGATCCAAACGGAAGAATACCAGAGGAGATGGGCAGGATTCGAAGCGCTTGAGGTCCTCTGGACACTCGACCAGGCAGCTCATGAAAAGGGGAGCCCCATCTAGGGGGGCAAACGGGAAGAAACTGACAAACCCCAGGGGCCGACATCTTTCTGAGGAGTTCTATGATGACCGGAAGAACCATGGGGTGAGGGGCGGCGCTTCCAGAGGAGACCCTATGAAGGGACACAGCGACAAACCCCTAACCCGTAGCAGAGACGCGCAGAGGAGAATTAAGCCCCTGATGCCTGAATTGTCAGAGGTAAGGGTCGATGATTAATACAGGTATCCAGTCTTGCATCAATGCTTGCTGGCATTAATGGTACTGTGCAGAAAATGGCTTATGGTGTGTAGTTGATGTGCACTGACCTTGTGTGAAATCTGAAATGCACAAAAATGATTTGAATGCCTTAGAAATTCTTAAATGTAGTAAATATGGGTCATGGGATCATTTAGTTTAGATCTTAAATTGGATCTAATTTTTGTAGTGAATTATTGCTACAGATGCATCAGTGCATTTTGTGGCGACCATGACATTTGCTTGAACCGTCCTCTATTTTGAGGTGACATTTGTTTTATGTGAAGTTGGTAGTTGATAGCATTGTTAAAAAGTACTATGGACATACATTTTGCAACAAATCTCAGTCCTGAAAATGTTCATTCAATTATATAAATTAAGTCATGAAGTCTTAAATTTATGTTGTTGCATAAACTGTTGTTGCACCTGCTAATTGTTCTTGTTTTTATGTGTAGAAGCTAAGGCGTACTAGCGAGGAAAGTGCTGGTCATGCCAGTCGATCCTCCAAGGACGATGCCCGGTCAGAGGAATATGCCTCCGACCAGGAAACGGGCAGTTCAGGTGTCCCCTCCGAGGGACAGCGCTCAGACCTGGAGGAGGAGGTGGAGGAAGAAGAGGAGGTGATGGAAGACGAGGAGGAAGAGGAAGGGGAGAAGGGTGGTGAGGATGAAGAGGAGGAGGAAGAAGAGGACGAGGAAGAAGAGGAGGAGGTGGAAGATGAAGGCGAGGAAGAGTATGAGATCGAGGAAGACGGCGACCAGCGGGAGGAAGCGGAGCAGAATGACTACGACACGCGCAGCGAGGCCAGCGACTCCCGGTCGGAGTCCGTCTCCTTCTCAGATGGCGAATCTGTGCACTCTGGGTCAGGCTCCGAAGCCTCAGGTAAAACAGACCACAATGGAAACAAAAACAAATGCTGTTTCAGAGTTACCAGAGGGAGGGGAAATTTAAGCGTCCCATCATAGAGGTTGACATTTTTTTCTTTATTTAAGCCATAACCATTGTAATTTAGGAAAATGGTTTTATGGACAGTAGGAAATTATTTTTATTTATTTAGTTTTCTCGTCTTGTTTTTACAAAGAGTGTCAAGTACGCTTATCTAACCTCCCAGTTACTGTAGTGTGATCTTGATCATTCTGAAGGTTTATCTATGGCCTAAATCATAGTTAGTTAGGTTCTAGGCTAACTGAGGTAAAGGCAGTTATAGATCTGTCAGGCTTAGTGGAAGAGTGTACTCAAGCAGTCTTTTGTACACAATTTAAGACCTTAATCTAATGTAAGGGACATGTTTTCCCATTCACTGTTCAGATGAGGAAAGAAAGCAGAAGAAACACGCTAGAGGGATATCTCCAATCGTTTTTGATAGAAGTGGAAGCTCAGCTTCAGAATCATATGCAGGTATTAAAAATACTCCCCCTCGCCCCCCCTCTACCAGTTTGAATCTGCGCCATTTTTATCTGAGATTAGGTAATGGTCAATCAATTTGGTATTTTCAACTGCTGAAAGATCCTTAAACTAACCTGCTTTTGCCATGTCTGATGTTTCTGATGAGACAAAAAAAATCATCTCAACCACTGGGTATCTGGCAGTAGAAGGTCCATTTACCTGTCAAATGTTCACCGTGAATAAGTGCATAGCTACAGTGAAGACTTGACTGAACAGAAATGGTTTGCAGCCTGTGACCAGCAGCAACCACTGAGGGAATTATAATCCAATTGTGATTTTTGTTGAGGTTGAGGTCAAGGTCGCCTTCATAATTGCACATCGGTGGCAAAGCAGGTCAGGTCACTCTGCTGATTTCCTGCCCTTGGCAGCATGTGGTGCCCTGCGGTTGGCAGCCACACAGAGACGACCTCCAGATAGCACCTGACTACTGAACTGGACCTGGGCCGCACCCCGGCCAGATCTGGCCCAGTGTCTGTCAGCTACTGTCTGGCATCTCTGTGCTGCTGATCAGCATTTCAGACACCCACTGACACTGTGGACCAGAGCTCAGGGGTTAGCCTGGAGCAGCCACAGACTACCTTCTGAGGCCTAATGGCAATGCATCGTCAAGGAATGGAAGGCAGGCACACCCATGTCATTGGGTAAAAAACTACAGGGCTATAGAATGGTCTACTCAGAACCCTTTCACAGTCAGTGATGATCTGGAATTCTGATCTACTTTCATGCTAATTTTGAGTTGCCACATTTAAAGGTTGCGTGACCATTTTGTGTTCTCTAAAACCATTTTGAATAACATTCTAACCTTTAACTTTTTGAAATTTGGTCAACAAAATTGTACTTCTCTGTGTTTGTTCTGCAGGCTCTGAGAAGAAGCGAGAAAAACTTCCATCATCTGTCCGAGCTGTTCGAAAAGGTAATCAACCTCAGATATATGTATAAGGGTTGTTGATAGGGGTGTGCAATATGACGATATGAGATTGTGAAGACGATTTATGTACTGTCGACCTGCTAAACCAGAGAGATCGCAGTATCGTAATGAATAATATCGTAACAAATAATATAGTAACGAATACTATAGTAATACATGCCATCTATTGCAGTTCTATGCTCTTTCTAATGTTTTTACCTCAACCAAATCACACTATTTGTTAGTCCGCTTAATGCCCGCCTTATAGAAACAGTGCTCAACGAACCAAGGCAAACTACATCACTGATGTAGAGTTTTCGCTCCCCCCCCCACTTTTGTGTGTAGCTTGTAGCAGGAAGCTATGGCTGAAAGTGAAAACGTAATGCATGGTACGTCGGTTATGTGGAACTGGTTTGGCTTTTACTCAAACGATAAAGAAGTACTTATCAGTAAAGACGCACGTCGGACGGAAACACGACAAAGCTTATCAACTACTTGGAGACAGCTTCCAAAGCAATATGCCAAGTGTATAGAGGCTAGGAGAACAGGCAGGAACAGCGGCAACAGGTACAAAACTAAAACAAACTCGGAAAAGACATGGTTCCCATCAAAACTGTAGAAAACAAGGGGGTTGAAAATCTGCTGAAAGTAATTGATGAGAGCTGCCCAGCTAATAGGCTAATATTTGTCCAACACTGCCATTCCATGTCTCTACTGGAGTCTATTCTGAATGGCGTGAAAAATTTGAACACAAAGTTCAGAACGTAAAATAAACATGGTAGCAAAATTGCACAATGAATAAAAATAGTTTAGAATTTATATTTGGCCTAAATGGTGTTTTATAATTTAGTACTAAATTACAATAAGGTTAAATAATTTGGTTGTTCTGTTCTGTAACAAAAAAATCGATAGTTGCAAAGTAATATTAATACCTAGCCTGGCTTCTGCGACAAATAAGCTTGTAGGAGCTTAGTCTGGCGAACCTACCATAATGCCCGCCATCTGAGAGGTGGGCTTAACCTGCATCTATCAGATGCCTCACTGGCTCGTTTCTCATTGGTTCCCACTGTTTTGGGAACGGAAATGCTCTAAAATGGCAGCTTCGCCAGACTGACTAGTTCACGGAATTCAATGTAGCATCACAGGAAGTATGGGTGGGCCCAGGCTAATGAATACCAAATTTTTGCCATATCGCCCACCCCTAGTTGTTCAGCTTTGTTGTTTCCTTGTACATTTTATTGTCCAACTCCCTCTTTTATTTATTTTTAGATCAGACCAGCAAGCTTAAATACATAATCCGAGAAGCCAGGTTCTTCCTTATCAAAAGCAACAATCATGAGAATGTTTCTCTGGCCAAAGCAAAGGTTGGTTTCTTTTTGTCTGCTATTGTTTATTTTTGCATTAAGGGTTATTCAACCATGCACCTGATTAAGATTTATTTTTTCCTTCATTGATGCTAGGGAGTGTGGTCCACGCTGCCAGTCAATGAAAAGAAGCTGAATGCTGCCTTCCGGTCTGCAAGAAGCGTGATTCTTGTCTTCTCGGTTCGGGAGAGTGGCAAATTTCAAGGTAAATGTCCAATACTTTTGCCCACAACTCTAAGCACAGGTACTCTCAACCACTGAGCTCTGGAGGGGAAGATAAATGGTGAGTGGACTGCATTTATATAGCGCTTTGCTACTCCTTTTGCGCTCAAAGTGATTTACAGTGTATGCCTCACATTCACACTATTCACACACATGCATTCACAAACTGTTGGCAGAGGCTGCCATGCAAGCTGCCATCCTGCTTCTGGGAGCGATTGGGGTTCAGTATCTTGCTCAAGCAGTTGTCCTTGAGCTGTCTCCTAACGGCTGTGTGGATTGTGCACTGCACAGGTTTTGCCCGTCTTTGCTCTGAGTCACACCACGGAGGTTCCCCCATCCACTGGGTGCTGCCAGCAGGCATTAATGCCAAGATGCTCGGAGGAGTCTTCAAGATCGACTGGATCTGCAGGTGCCGTGCCATACCGTGACATAAGCAGTCACACACTTTTAATTTCTCGTGCTATATTCTTTACTAATCCGAAGGTGTTGTTACAGGCGTGAGCTGCCATTCATCAAAACCGCCCACCTTTCCAACCCGTGGAATGAGAACAAGCCTGTAAAGATCGGCCGCGATGGACAGGTGTGTGTGTGTGTGTGTGTGTGTGTGTGTGGGTGGGTGATTAATCTGAAGTGTTATGAGATGAGCAATTCATGGCAGCTGCATAGACTCCAGCTGTACATGAGCATCCTCCCCCCCAATAAACCCATGATGGCCCACGTCCTTTTTGTTCATGTTTCTCCTTTTTTGTTTGTTGTGCAGGAGATCGAGCCAGACTGTGGGGCCCAACTGTGCATGCTGTTTCCTCCCGACGAGAGCATTGACTTGTATCAAGTTATTCGCAAATTGCGCCACAAGAGGAGGATGCACTCGGAATCCCGCTCCCGGGGCCGACCGGCCCACCGCGAGCCCGCCCCACGCGACCTGGGAAGGTTAGAAATGTTCTTTGGACCACTAGTGCCGCTCTTGCGTGTCGCCGTGACGTGACGGTGACAACGGCGGGCAGGAGCCGCCCGAGTTTTTCCTGTTCCACATCTACACCTTCCTCATCCTCACGAGGGTCGGCGAAGAGGCGCAAACAAAAAAGCCCCCCTTCTGTCTGTCTGTCTCTCTCTCTCTCTCTCTTTCTCTCTCTCTCCCCCGCCTCCACTTACCTGCCATGTTCAGTGGGGAGGGGTTGAGCCGTCTGGATCCACGGCCCCCCCTCGCCCTGAGATGGTCCTGGTGGCGGCGTGCGGCTTTGAGCTTTAAGTACTCTCAGCTGCGGTTGTTGGGTGACTCTTGATTAGAGTATTTGCAGGTGTGTGTGTCTTTTAAAGATACATGCTTTAGATAGCCATTCAGTAATGAAGTTATGCAGTAATAGCATCCAAGCCTTGTAAACAAAGTCAAGTCAGGACCAATTTTTGAAATGTAAGTGTGTCTATCTTAAGCTGAGTAATTCACCTTTCCAGATAAGTTTTCCTTTTATTTTGCCCTAAATATGTTCCCAAAGCGCTTTTTCTTTCAGGAATGTCCAAGGGGGATAAACCTAAGCGTAGAAGGGACTTTTTAAAGGAGCAATACTATTATAAGCAGAAGATGGCCCATTCCTTTGAGGGGCAGAAAGCTTGATGTGTGTTAAATGGAGAAAAATGCTTTCAAGAGGAGCATTTTGACGGGACATTTCTTTACACACCCAAAAAAATGGGGTTGCCATTAGATGCATTTGCAGCGTAACACATTCACAGTGTAACGGCAGTTAAAAGATAGGCCAGTTTGCAGAGGGAAGCCGGTTGAGGGGGACGTGCAACAGTAGCTGTGTCCTTTGTCCAACTTCCTGTTGTCTTCTGCTCCACTTCATGTCTTGTGCCTGCCTATGGACTTTGCTGATGTCAGGGACTGGTCCCTGTAGAGCACCTCAATGTATGAACTCTACATCAGGAGGGTCAAAGGGGGGAAAAGAGAGAGATGGTTTTTTTGAGCTTTCCTGGAGCAGCTGTTTGTGTGTGATAGAAAAAAAATGAGAGGAAAAAAGGTCCAGCTGACGGGAATCACTTGAACTGAGCAAAATAAATCTATTTGTGTCTTTAAACACAAGAAAAAGTCAAGAAAAAAAGAGGGCTAAGGATTTGGGTTGGTTGGCAGTTGATGTACCCCCATGGTCACCACCCCCAACACACACAAAATGACCCCCCTCCCCCTTTCAAAAAGAAAAAAAATGGACTGAGGATATCATATCATGAGATCCCTTTCCCTCCTCTCCTGCATCCTTTCATTTTAAGTGTACCCCCCCCCCCCTTCTCTGATGCAGCTTCATCAACCCTGGTAGGTAGCCAAAGGAGTTTTTTGTGTTTTTTTTTTGTTTTTTTTTTTCCCCCCGTCCCTGTTCACCTGGTAAAGGACTGAGTTTGAAGTCAGGTAGACCTGGTCACATACAAGCTGTTCTCTTCGGTGTCTCAGTTTGACGGCCCTCAAGGACTGCAAAAGCCATGAGCCCTGGGGGAGGCCTTGTTGGCAGATAACCTGTTTGTTTATCCCTGCGGAGCCCGTCATGGCTGGTTGATTGCCAAAACAAAAAATGGACTGCACCATTTCCCTTCCTTCTGCCTTAACCAGGCCGTCCTTGTAAATGTGTTTGTGGCTGTAGACCGCTTAAGAATAACATGGACTGTTTTATGAACATTTTCTATCATAAATATTTACCAACGTTTACGGTCACAAAAAAATCTACAAGAAAGCGGTATGTTAAAATTTTAACCAGCTTTTCTCATTTACTGTAGAATATTGTTTTTGTTCTTTTTAAGCTATTTTGGTTGGCTTCTGTCGTATTTGTCCTGTGGGCTGATAACCACTGCATAACCACTGTTCTGAGATTTTTGTAAGCATCAAAGGCATAAGTGCCATTTAGTGAGGGCATGTTCGTGGCTCAGAACTAATTATGATCAATACAGTATCTATCCCTTAGGCATCTTTTAACGTATTTCTAAAAAGCACAACCTGAATGTGAGACCTTTGCAGTGTGAGCCTGTACATTACAATACTATTTTCCCGTCAGATGACACACATTTGGCCTTAAATATCTACATATTACTTTATTCACCACGGGAATATTCAGCTATTTGTTGCTTGATCAAACTTAATGAGTAAGATAAGTGAGTTTTGATCTTATGCATGTAAATATGCTCTGGTCTGTTAAGTACTTCTGCAAAGTGGTTGCCCTGAAGAATTTATGCTAGAATCTACAGGAAGGCAAGAATTATAATACAGTTATCCATTAAATTATCTGTGAAAAGATCATTTCTGTATGAAGAAAGATCTGTAAGGTTCATGGGTATGTGTGACTAGTGAACATACAGTAATCTGTTTGTAATGTAAGTATGTGATGTGTGTGTCTGTGAGGTAGCGTTCTTGTCTTATAACTGTTCACCTGATTCGTGTAGGCGTCGCCCTGAAGAGTACGACATGCACAACAGGAAAAGGCCCCGGATTGACTATCCTCCAGAGTTCCCTCAGAGACCAGGTTATTATCCTACGTCAATGCTTCAGATTACAGACACCCCCTTTGCAACAACAGGAGGAGAGTCCAGTGACGCTGACAGTGGTGCCACTGAATCATTGTGATTTAAAAAAAAAAGTGTATTTGTGTGTGTGTGTGCATGTTAAGGTTTCATGCAATGTGCAAATGTACAAGGAGTTAAACAGTGAAATTATTTTGTATCGTATTTTCACATTGATATAAACAACCGGAGTGTTGATTTGTTTTTGTTTGATTGTACTTTTTGATCAAGTGTGGAGCTTAGTAATGCTTAAATGTAATTAGTGTTTTTTGTAATCTACTCTGTTGTCAATGACTTTGGTTCTTTATTTTCGTTTGTGTTTTTGTTTTCAATTTTCAACTTTTTTTGTTATTGCTAAATTGTGAAAAATGGTTCTCTTTAATATCTATACAGGCTTCATGCAAGATCCACGTAATCCACCTGTGGACAGGTATAAGCCTTTTTTTCTTGCATTGTTGCATTTACTGTTAATTCCCCCCTACTTTGCCTTTTTATTTGTGTTTGTGACACTTGTTTTGCCTTCTACAGGCGTTTTTCTGGAGTCAGACGGGACGTGTTTCTCAATGGGGTCAGTTACTTCCTCAAAAGCTTTCTCCTTTTTTTTTTTTTTTTTTGGACATGTCAGCGTTTCTATGTCTAGTCAGAGTTCCTCAAAATAATCATTCAAATGGGATGTAAGCCAAAGTTGTGTGTGGTTGTTGTGGTTGTTTTTCCTATTTCTTTTTTCTCTGTTGCATGTATACTCACAAGCGTCTCACATGTTCCCTCTTTCTTACTCTGCAGTCGTACAATGACTATATGAGGGAGTTCCACCACAATATTGGGCCTCCTCCCCCCTGGCAAGGAATGGTATGCACCGCTGAAACAGCACTATAGCCTTGATCCCTTCTTTAGCCCTGTGATTTTTTGCCCCTATTAATGGGGTTTCGGTTCAATTTAGTTCTTCTCAGTCTGGTTTTCAGTTTTCTACTACAATTGAGATATTGCCCTCATTTAACCGGTTTCTATAGCGACCAAACATTCAGTATGCACACGTCATTTAGTATTAGTTCACCACGCTTGCAACTTCACCCAAGGTGGCACCGGGAATGGTGCCAGGTACCAGGTTTTAGTTCTGGAAAAGAAGAGAAAAAAGCGAGTGGAGCGTAACTGATCCCTGCTGGTACCAGTAAGTGAAGAATGCCCATAAATGTGGCGCCATTTGTTGACCTTTTCTTTCTTCCAGGCACCATACCCTGGCATGGAGCAGCCGCCACATCACCCATACTACCAGCACCATGCACCCCCGCCCCAAGCTCACCCACCCTACTCTGGGCACCACCCTCTGCCTCATGATGCCCGCTTCCGGGAGAAAAGAGTGGTGCGCTCCTCCTTCTCCAGCTTGGTAAGGACTGAAATATCTGCATAGCAAAATTGCATTAATTACTATAATACAACATGGAAGGGCTTTGGCGTCACTGACTTTAGTTATATAAAAATTCCTGCCCGATAAAGAATTGATTTGGCTACCTGTATATCAACACTGTGAATGAATTGATTTGGCTACCTGTATATCAACACTGTGAATGTCACCCCTTGGCAGCATGACTACGACATGCGCGTGGATGACTTCTTACGACGCACTCAGGCGGTGGTGAGCAGCAGACGGAGTCGCCCCAGGGAGCGCGATCGTCAGAGGGAGCGGGAGAGACCGCGGGACGCACGTCGAGACCGGGAGAGGGAGCGTGGGCGTGAGCGAGACAGGGAGAGGGAGCGCATGAGGGACCGGGAGAGGGAAAAGGAACGAGGCCGATACCGCAGATGAAGAGGCGGTGAAGACTGATGAAGATGGAACATCCATTACCCCCACCCCCTTTATTTTGTGCAAGATGTTTTTCTTTTTGTTTAAAGTCAAAGGAGTTGCATAACTGTACCTAAATCCAATCAGAAATCATTTTAAAATGTTATTTTCAGTTTAGTGTTCTCGTGTATCATGCATGCATTATGTAAAACCACACCCTTATTTTACTCTGTATTTTTTTATTATTGAAGAAGGGCTCACTAATGTTTGGCCCATGACTTTGAAGATAAACCTGTTCATCCTGTACATTTTTTTTACTTGTGTATATGTACATAATTTCTCCCATCAGCCTGTCCCCTGCTTTTCTGTATGGAAAAAAATGTTTTGGTAAAACGCACTTGCTACATTGTCTTTGTTATTTTTAGTCTTGCTTGGAGAAAATTGAGGACCTAACTACTAAAAGGAGTAGTGTACTGTACCGGTGGAGATGATGGCTGTTGTAGCAGTTACTACTTTTTAGTTTAATTTTATGTTGAGTGGAACCCCTACCCCCCCCCAACGTTGACATCAACCCACCTGTGATCTCAATTTTCAGTCAGTGTAGAATCAATTTGTTGAACAATGTAAGCTGCAGTTGCGCTGTGAAGACTTACGTGGTGAAAATAAGGTTGTATCTTTTACCAATGCTTTTTGTAAAAAAGAAAACAAAAACAAGAAAATAAATGGAAGGTCTTTATGTTGTGTTTCTCCTGATTTTGCCGGATATTATGAAATTGGTGGAAAGTTTTTCGGTACGGGCCACTGGAAGATCTAGGCTGCCATGGGCTGATGCAAAATCTAGAGCACCTGTTTTTAGCTCGTTGAAAGAATGACGGCAATTTATATTATATTTTAAAAGCTTATATGATTTGCAGTATTATTTGAAAGTATACCATGCATTATATCATAAAGTAGATGTGGCTTTGGACACAGGTCAAAGCGGGTCAGGTCAATGCTGATACAACACTCAGAAAGCCAACCCTGCAGTTGGCTACCACACAGACAATCTCCAGATGACTGCTGAACTGAACCTGAGACAGATTAGGCCGTTGCAAACTTTCACTGAGGGCGTGCATTTTATTTGCAATATCGGTTGTTATAGGCTTTCCGGAAACTCTCCCATCGCAGGTTTAATTTATGAAATTGGCAATAGACCCCAATCATTCCGTCTGAAACGGACCGTCCCTCCGCCTCCTGCAAGTATGACGTCAGATTTCAGCGACAACGTTGGAGCGCTGACATGGCGGCTTCCATAGCGGATACGTTTCGAAAAGGCACTTGGATTTATTTTTTTGTATTATTTTGCGTCTGTATTTCTTCTGCCTCAGCCCTGATTTCAGGATTATACTGCGGGACAGAGAGCTGTTATGATGTCCTCGGGGTGGGGAGAGAAGCCACTAAAGCGGAGATAGCGCGTGCTTACAGACAGCTGGCCAGAAAATATCACCCGGATAGGTTTAGAGATGGGGACCCTGGACTCGCTGGAGAGACAATTGAAAGTGCACAACAGAAATTTATGCTCGTCGCAACAGCCTATGAAACACTTAAAGTATGTATAAAGTCTGTTTTAGTATTGTTTCAGGCATTACACATCTTAACATTACAGTTAGATGTTTATACATTGACGTTGACGACAGGCATTTAGAGCCTGTCATTAATTCCGATACTATTTTAAAAATCCTGGCGGTGCTTTTAAGGGAAGTATGGTTCATAATTTGGTTTATTATGCAGCTTTGTCTTTCATTTTAATAGGATGAAGAAACAAGGAAAGACTACAACTACATGCTGGATCACCCTGAGGAGTACTATAGTCACTATTATGCATACTACAGGAGAAGACTTGCTCCTCAAGTTGACGTGAAGATAGTGATCCTAGTGACAGTCTGTGCTATTTCTGTGTTTCAGGTTGGTGGTCAAATTTTGTTTTCCTGAAAGAATAATTTGAAAGAATGAAAGAATGATTTTATAATACTGAACGGTAATATTTACCATCACCATCATCTATGTTTGCATGTGTGCAGTATTACAGCTGGTGGAGCAGTTACACGGAAGCCATAAACTACCTGGCTACAATGCCAAAGTATCGCCTCCAGGCTATTGAGTTGGCAAAGCAGCAGGGCCTACTATACCGGACCAAGGAAAAGGGAAAGAACCGTCGCTCAAAGGAGGAGATCCGGGAAGAGGAGGAGGAGATTATCAGAGACATCATCAAAAACAAGATTGATATTAAGGGGGGCTATCAGAAGCCTAAGGTTTTTGACATTTTACTGTTCAAACTACTGCTGTCTCCCTGCCACCTCGTCATGTACATAGTGTGGTACTGTTCCTGGGTGTATCGGTTTACCCTGAGGAAAGAGGAATACGGTAGGGAGGAGCAGCTCTACCTTATCCGCAAACACATGAAGATGTCTCAGGCACAGTTTGACAGCCTGGATGACCACTTACATGACATGTACCTTGAGAGGCAGCTTTGGATAAAGGAAAACTATGAGGTAAGCAGAGCCATGTTTGTGTTAGCAGAGTTGCATTTTCAGAATAATTACTAAAATGCATTGCATTGTCTTCACCCGTGAGGACAATGTGCCCTCTACCTTGTGTTTTGCTCCTGGTGTTGTGGTGTTATCATGTCATTTTAGAAATGGCTAAAACTAATTTAATTGGCCAATAAATAAATGTGACAATGAAAATAAGACCACTTTTGCTGTGTGCTGCTAGAATCTCTTAGCATTACCTCAGGGATGTTCCCAGCCATGTCTGGAAAGTATTGATGTGTGTTTATTATCTCTGTTGCTATTTGACAGGTGTTTAAACAAGAGCAGGAGGAGGAAATGAAGGTAAAAATGGCACAGGACTCGAGGTGGAAGCGCTATCGCAGATGGATGAAGAATGAAGGACCGGGTCGCCTCACTTTCGCAGATGATTGATACTGTGTACACACACACACACACACACACACACACACACACACACACACTCAAGACATGCATTATTGTCAAACTATCAAACCAGTACACTCTATGTAATGGATTCCAGGCTTTGTATATGTATGTGGATGACACTACTATGTGGACTACATGCTGATTTCACAGGCTTGGTATGTATGTTTGTTTTTCAATACAAACATGTTGAAATGATGATGAGTGTCCTTTGAAGCATTAAGGAGGACTGGCTGTGCTGGGAAAGGGGACTCACTCTTGTTCCCGGTCATGGAAGGAGCGAGTCAGTTTACAGCCAAAACTGCATATTTTTCAAGCCTTGCGGCATAGATTGTTTTTAATCTTTGTTGTCATGGAGATCATATTTTATATTATTAAAAAGGTAATAGAGGTGTGTTGCATTTTTGTGTCTTATGACTTCTGTAACACTTTTCAGTCCATAGGCCTTTTATTTGAGGTTAACTGAGGGATAGCCGTAGTAAAAACAACAAGAACCATTTGGTTAAAACATTGACTGACTAATGAATTGGCAGTTAAGGCTACCTGGTGAGGACAAGGACAAAAAAGGAAGCTGGGTTTCCTTTCCACTAACTTTGTGGTGCCTTCCAGATTTGTGAAGCCTTGTACCTAGTGAAAGAATTATGTGACTTCAAACAATAGGGCTATAGATTGCAATGCACTGGCTGGAATCTCTTATTAATTCAAATGTTGTGTCCCATTCACATCACCACCACTTGATTCATTTAGGTTATCATGTTCAGAGATGCATGGTAATGGAGTAGGTCAGAACTCAGAACTGCATGCCACATGTTTCCACCATTTGATGGTGTCTAAAGGGCATTTAGGGGAAAATAAATGATGGTGTCAAGTCAATTAATAAAAAACTTGAATTAAGTAAATAACAAAAATAATGCTCCGTGCCATTCTTGGCCAGAGATTTTGATTCAGTTCTTGATGACTTTTTTTTTTTTTGTCATGTCAGGTTTGCATTGTGAAATATCTCACAACATGCTTTGAAGTGTTACTTGCAGTGTTCCATGGCAATAGACATCACACAGTACCTCTGTGACAGTGCTGCTATTTATACTGTTAAGGTTTGATGAACTGGAAAATGGCAAAAAAAAAAAAAAAAAAAAAGAAATTAGCCTTACATAACAGCAGCATTACAAAATGTTACTGCTCTCAATAATGCTAAAACTAATTTAAAGAGATACTTGAACTGTGAGTTATACATGTAACATTTTTGTGAAGCCTGGTTACCCTGTTTTAAGGCTTTTTTAAATTTAAGTAGTGACTAAAACTACATGTAAAAGGGTCACGATAGGTGATCAAAAACTACAAACCTCTTCTTTGCTACAAAATCTTGTCTTTGCGGTTGCAGTCATTTGTGTAGAATTAGACTTACTCCAATAATATTACCACAAATGCCTTAATCTTATTTATACGTTTCTAAGCCTACCAACTGTAATGGTAAAATTCTATCGATTTGGACTCCCAGAATACCTAATTACAGCCCTGTAAAACTAGTCATTTCATATCATAACTAGGAAGTGGCTGTGCCGTGTAGTTTTGTACTTTGAACAGAGATCTTTGAGATGCTATGTGGTTGCCTTCAGTTTTTTCCTGTCACTTCTATGGTTCTGTTCGTTGTGTATTTTGATAATCAGATTGTGTTGTTAGTTATGACTGCTGTAAATTGGCCTACTGAAAATAAAACACATTTTACAGATGGCGACCTCTCCTTATTTGGACAAACGGGCTATAGGGATGATGCAAGCGCATGTTGTTCACTGAATGAAGAAAAGCGGTCTTGTTCTGCTACCACACGGCGCGGTTATTTGGCAACGTATGCCACACAAGTATCATTTCATACCAGCAAAAGGCGATGTTTGATATGACTTTCAAGACATGAGTAGCTCGCTACTATTATAATTAGCCTGCCAAACGTTGTTGTAGATCTATTTGAGGACTGGTAGTCTGCATGAGGTAACTTAAAACTTACTTGCAATTCATTCATTCACTTCATCCTACTTTTTTTCCTGCACTGCGAGGCATTAGGGGATGCGCATGGTCCACGTTAAGGGAGATAAATGTTGAAACCAAACAGTTGGATCAGTAGTTAACTTTCTATCTGCCTGTCGTTTTTTTTACTTATGCCTGGTCAAACCGAGCATCACAGAATAAACACAGCGAACTGTACCAACTCTGAAGGAGGTGGGGAATCTACACATTCGCATGTTCCACGTTTCAGCGCCAAGTGGGCAGTGACAACTCATACTCCGACCACGTAAAGCCCAGCACAGCTTCCCTATGACTGAGAGTCATTCTTCGTCACTGAAACAGAGAAGTCACTCTGACGGAACTAGCAGCCGAGAGGGGCCGACACCAAACGTCACATAGAAAACGGGCAAAGGAGTACTTGGCTAATAATGTCATCCAATTCTAATTTGACGAACATGCGTCGACTTGTTGAACAGCTGAGACTCGAGGCCAGTGTCGAAAGAATCAAAGTAAGTTTTAACCAGTTATTTTTATTTAGTGTGACCTGCAATTATAGACTACAAAAAACATGTTACAGGTTTTAAATGATAACATATTATGCAATACCAAACTCGCACAACAAGATAAAGCCGTATGATTATTACATTTTTTTCATTCCTACGACAGAAACGTTTGCATGCACCTCATTTGCTTGATGCATCTCGTTTGTTTATTGTTTGTGTAATGTTTACATGAAAAACTTTTAATGCAAAACAACATTTCAATGAGCGTAGGCTGTGCCACTGCCACATATGCTCCCAATAGGCTTAAAATAGTCGCGGTGAAGCATGATTACAGGGGAGAGGGGCATGCAATTCTACCAGCATGTTGTTCAAGGCTTCATGTTTTTTCACTCTGGCTAGCCTCAGGTGAAGATGCACTCTAAGACACCAGGCCAGACAGAAATTTTCTTTCGAGGAGGCAAATACTATAATTTAATCCCAAAACCTCATATGATACTTATTCAATTTTAGTTTGAAAAAAGGACCAAGGCAGCTTGCAGGACTAACCAACTACCTGTTCCCATAGGTGTCCCAAGCAGCTGCGGAACTGCAGCAATACTGCCTTCAGAATGCCACCAAAGATGCCCTCTTGGTTGGCGTGCCAACGGGCAGCAACCCTTTTAGGGAGCCACGTTCTTGTTCTGTACTCTAGACTCTTGGTGGGTGATGCTTGTTACCTACTGGCCCTTGTATTTTTACCTTTCCATTCTTTTTTTCTCTCCATTGTGCACACGGGATATGTGGTCATCTTACAGTTCCATCAACAGGCAAGACATGGCGCTGTATTTAACATTTTGGTGATACCACTTTAAACACACTTTAAAACTGGGGTTTATTTGCCAATCATGGGGGGGTATATGGTAAGCTGGTTAGATAAAGGCCATTTTAAAAAATATCCTAGAGGTCAAATGTAATGTCTTTTTAGTATATCTTTTTAGCTGTCTACTTCATGAGAGTTTGCCGACTACAAAATGATTGATGATAGATTTTTAGTTCAAACGTCCTAATAACCTGAAATATCTCAGCCGTTACAGCTACAGCTGTGTGCTGAAGCTTATTTTTATCCCAGAAAGTTATGTCCATATCCGGTGCTGCCTTTGGGAAGCGTGACTGGACTGCTGAAGTTTCCGTGTACTGGCGAGACACACAGCGTCAACAGGAAGCTGGGGAGGGAAGAGAGGGGTGGGGAGGAAATTCAGAGGTGGCATGTAGACTCTTTACCCATTCTCCTGTAGAGAGAAAGAAATTCTTGCAGACTTCTTACATCCCTTCAGCATCTAAAAGTTCCAGGATAGTTCAGTCTGATTTGATATGCACATTCGACAGTTGTTAAATGCTGATGAGTTGTTAAAAGTTAGGTTCTCCAGTGAGTTGAATTAGGTCGGTTTTACATTAAATATGAGTGATCTAAAAACAAAACAAAAGTATAGCCTAATCTCAGATGTGAAGTTTCTGTATTAAACTGTGCCTTTCTGTCTGTCATTACAGGGGCTTATCTTCATGAATTCCAGCACAAATTGACATATGGACCAAAGATGGAAAAAGTTTTTTATTTCAAAGGAAAATAACTTATTTATTGAAGATTTATTTTGATATTTTCTAATCTATGTTTGTAAAAGACATTTTTATAATTGATTAATTGATTACCTCTCACATGAGCATGCTTTTGGATCCAGACTGACTGGCTTATTGGAATAAATGTACGTGACAGGGAAATTAATGCATCAGAGATTTGTATACTGTTGGAGCTATGTTAGTTTGCTTTGAGTGACAAATTATTAATTTGGTTATTATTATTATTTCACATTAGTTTATTTTTGGTAATATTCCTTTGCATTCATTAAGTTATTTGTTTGCTTCATGTTTACTCTTTATTTGGTTAAATATTTAGTTGTAATGTTTGTTTTGGACACCTGGGGACAGTAGTGGGCACAGGTAAGGGTGGATATAGGTAGGAAGTGGTTGGAGACCTGCATGCACCTGGGTGATGGCCATATGTTTTTTTACTAGTGCGAGAGATGCATGTTTGTTTACTCACCTGGAACAATGAGAAAATGAACCAGCCTAAATGACAATCCAGTTTTGATATTGATCTTTTTGCCTGCGTACATGACATGCCCAAGGTGCCAGAAGTAATTGTTCGTCTTTATTTTTTTGTGTTTAAAACAAACGGCTACTACATATACTTTATTCTCTGGAGCTGCAACTATCTAAATTGTCTTTTTTATTTCATCCAAAAATTAGAGGAGCAATACACAAACATTCCTTCATTGCCTGTCAATTATTCATAAGACCATTATAAGACCAATTTGTATTATTGTGGTAACTAGCTACAATCTAAATTCACTAGTGCATACTCTTACTCAATCTACAGACCAAAAGTCCCTTTCAGGATTTTTTGGAGAATGTGCTCTTTCAAAACTGAGTGAAGCATATGCATGCTGCATTGCATATCACTTTAAAATATATTAAGAGATTGGACCAAGTGATAAGGCCATTAACACCATCATTATTTGTGCAAGGAATTGCAATGGATGTGAATAAATGAACATTGTTTAAGGGAAGTATATATATGATTTTAATTATTTATAACTCTTTGTTTCTCACTTTTATAGTTTTACATTTATACTAGCCTACAAAGAGTTAAATGGGTCTGCACATAACTAGCTACTTAAGTGTCTTTCATAAAAGCTTTATCAAAGGAATGCAATCCCAGCACCTGGCACATAACAAAGTTTTTTCATGTGTCACTCCATTTTGGTGCCCGTCTGTCTTAAAGTGCCCATAGAATGTCAAACCACATTTACCTTGTTATTGTTGAATTTAGGTAGCTTATGGTATCCAATGGACCATAGCAAAACTTCAACCGCCGTCTTCCGCCTCGTTCTACATCTCAAGCTAGAAATGGCTGGGCTGAAAAAGGCCAATCTGAAATGAGGTGGCTCTTGACGTTGGCAGCACTAAGATACACCTCCTATATTTGCATGGTCCAATCAAAGATAATTTGGAAACGTCTCTGGTGCAATCCCCTGTTGCTTCATGAATTTGCCAGGGGAGGCGGGATTTATGAATATTTTAGTTCTAAGCCTTTTAAATGAGCCTGTAAACAATGTGCTAGCAGTGCTCCTGGGTCACTTTCAGCCGCACAAATGATGGTCAAAAAATGTGTTCAATGGGTGCTTTAAAGACCCTGTACTTTCCCTGCACCTCCAACCAGCACCACTGCATCTCATTCTGCCCTCGGCTCCACTTCTGCACTCTCATCCCCTGGAAACCCCCTAGTGATATTCTTACTAAGATTTCTCCTATGCAGTTAGAGCAAAATCTAGCTATAAATGCGTCTACTAGGGATCATGCCCACCAAGTTGGAAATGGAAGTGGATGAAGTATGTAAGACTGGGTTATCTCACACACACACACACACACACATGCTTGCAGGCACACATATGTCAAATAATTAAATCCAGTACCCTGTGTGTGATAGATTCCAAGCTTAGCGTGTTTGTGTTAAGTTTTAGGAATACTGAGTGGACCACATACTACTTACTCTCATGTGTTTCTATACAAATTATGGTGATTTTGTTATAAAGCATTAGGGAGGGCTATCTGGGCTAGGAAAGGTGACTGTCTTGTTTTCCCACAGGTCCTTGAAAGTTTGTGATTTTGAAAAAATAAGTTGAAGGCCTGGAAAGTTTTTGAAAATAGGCATAAAAAGACACCTTGAAAGTCCTTAAATGTTTTTGGTGGTTTGGCAGTTTTGCATCCATTTTACATTTGTCATTATTTTGCCACCACCAGTTGTGTGGTGTAGCCTAGGCTTACTTTCTACCACAGCCTAATGTCCATTAAAGGAGAAGGCCAGTGTGATTTGGACCTGGACTGTACTGAAAGATGTTACCGAGTTCAAACATATATCCAATGCTCACCTTCGTTCACCCCCAGCATTCCGCATTAAACCGTTTTTAGCTGAAGCTTTCATTAACCTTACACTGCTAGCTATAGGGCATCACTTTGCCTATGCAGCTAAATCGCTATTTTTACACCATTAACAAGGTTCAAAGTAACTCCACACTTCGTTGGTTGACTTCTGAGGGCCCTGACATTTAAACGAGACAATGAGAATTTTGAAAGTGTACAGGTACTTTATTAAAAAGACAGTTTATAAAGACAGTACCTTCTCAGAATTTCCCGGTCACCGACATCTTGAAATTAAATCACGATAAGTCGATTGTCGAACAGATAGAACAGGGGAACAGATTGAAAATTATATTCTGTTGAAGTGCTTGGATTTCATCTGAAAATATATGGTGACTATCTACATGAGCACTAAAGCACCAACAAATGATGAAACTTAAAAAACTTTGACCAAAGACATTTATAAAGTTGTAACTCGTCAATCGACTTATCGTGATTTAATTTCAAGATGGCGGTGACCGAGAAATTATGGCTACCCCTTACACCTATCCCATGCACTCTTCTTACTGTCAGGTTGAAGATATTTAAACACTGCATTGTGATCCATGGGGAAACACTTCATTGTGATCCATGAAGCTCTGTATTGTGATCCATAGGGAAACACTGTGTTGTATTGTGACACACTGTATTGACACTCTGTATTGTGATCCATAGGGAAACACTGTATTGTGATCCAAGGGGAAACACTGTATTGTGATCCATTGGGAAAGACTGTATTGTGATCCATTGGGAAAGACTGTATTGTGATCCATTGGGAAAGACTGTATTGTGATCCATTGGGAAACATTGTATTGTGATCCATGGGGAAAGACTGTGATCCATGGAGAAACACTGTTTTGTGATCCACTATGTAATTTGTATGGCTGAAAATACATAACCACCTTGACTTGACTTGACTGGACTCAATTCAGTCAATGCAATGTAGGAATGCTGCTTTGTATACAGAGCTGTAAATAGGCCTGGATAACTTGCTTTGGAGATAATCTTTAACATCAGAGTGGAGGGGAAATCTGACGTTATCTGCCATGCTAGATCATACTGTACTTTAATTTTGACCACCAAGACACATACATCCTTGAAACAAGGTCTTTAAATTTGATTTCTTGCAAACTCTAGTATTTATTATTTTTAACTCTGATATGCTAAAGCTTTTAGATTATTAAAGGTGTTCCCCCCACTAAATGGCCTTCAATGAAAATCCTTAACAACGGACCCAGACTACTGGGACACTTCCTGACACATGGAATGTACTGTGCTTGCTAATGGATGCTCATTCAATTACAGGAAACCCTGCATGGCCTCCCACACAAAGCTATAAAGCTACTGGGCAAATGAGCTGTCTGAGGAGGATCAAGCACAATGCATGTCTTATTTGACAGACTAGTTTACAGCAGTTTAAAATATGGTATTTATTTATTTATTTGTATTTTCTAAACTAAAACGATTTTTTATTAAAGATTCGACTTAAGCTATAAATTTGACACGAGACTATTCAGAAAAACTAAGTTCACACTTGGTCCGTAAAACATATGTATGCCCTCTTATATGAACATATTTTATTCATTTACATAGGCAAATTATTTTAACTTCACCTCAGTAGAGTTTCATTCCATTGTCGCTTCTTCCTGAGAGCATTTCAATATAAATATCATCATACAGTTTTAGAAATCTTTAAAGATTGACCTTTTAGCGCCACTCAGTGGTTACTACCAGTATTACTTTATTGTAGTGATCCAAAGTTTGTGTTTTTTGAACTTTATGACTAGCCGTAGTTTTTAACCCTTCACCTTCAGCCAAGCACCTTCGTGGAACACGTGGATGTCCATGCAGAAACAACAACATGGCAAGCCAGGGACTGACTTATGATGGTTGTAATTTTTTTAGACAGAGATTAATTTTATCAACTTTGAGTGGGAAGAGAGTGAAAATACGAAATATAAGATCAAAAGATGACAGTCCAGGGTTGCGAGGTAAGTGAAAAACAGCTAGCTTGTTAGCACGGTGCTAGAAGTATGTGACGTCGCTGTAATATCAGCTGCAAGACCGCACACTTTCAGATGTTACTAACACTTATCAGCATTAAGTTTGTCAAAGATATAGGTCTTCATTAGTCAGAGGAAGGGCGTTGGTGAAAACATTCGTTTGTTTTCATTTTTGCGTTAAGGTGCTTTCTTGACTTGTGAAAGCTTTACGTTATCTTTCGATCAATGCATGTTGCTTGTTAACCCCACGTTAACGCCAACTAAAATATGTATAACGTTACTTGCCAGATGGAAGCTTACAGGGTGTTATGTTAACTCTGACGAGTGTCTTTGACGTGTATTGTTTTAACCATTCCTTTGCGCTGAGTGTAACGTTAAAGTTTTTCTGACTGCGCCACAACTTCACTGCAGCATCTGTCATAAGACTGTCTTCACTGGCATCTCCGTAAATCAGCAAGAAGTCACACTTATCAATAAATCATTGCGTTTGTCTAAAATATTCACCTTTCAGATTTTGAAGCAAGTTTCATTAGACTTTTGGACAAGATAACTAATGGCACCCGAATCGAAATAAACCAGACAGGTAAGTTTTGCACTTGCAACTTCATTTTATTGCCAGACAATTAATTCGGATAGCTATATTTGTCCAGTTCTATTTAAGCACCATCTTAAATTGTTTTCATTGCTCCATTGCTCTTTTCACAGTTGGTTTTCTCAAGTGTTCATTTGGAAACTACTGCTCTGTCTCCTCATAATCAGTTTTTAGGCTACATGGTTGATGTTTCAGCCATGTATTGACACCTCTGATTCAGTTTGACCTTACTTTTAGTAATGATTGTTTTCATTGACATAGAAATGTCTTTTTTTTTTCATATTGTTCAAACCCTCTTCTGTGTCCTATCTGCAGGTACTGTGCTGTTTTATCAGCCTGGTCTGTTATTTGGAGGCTCTGTGGAGCATGAGTGCAACACCCAGCGGTCAATAGGCTATTACCTGGAAGCGCTTATCATGTTGGCCCCCTTCATGAAGAACTCCCTTCGTGCTGTGCTAAAGGGCGTCACCAGTGATCAGATAGACCCATCTGTAAGTTACTCCTTGTAGTTTAAGGAAAATAAGGAGATGCAGGGTGTTATTTTCAGATCTTGGCAATACTGTATTTCTTCTTGGGATTTTTATTGTTCTACTACTGAAATAGAGAAGTCCTAGCTGAGCGCAGTATACATTTTAGATTATGTTCTGGATCACCACCGCTTAATACCAGGATTGGTCTCAATACCAGCACTGTTATCCTAAATGTCTGAAAATGTCATCCAAATCCATGCAGATGTTTTACCAGTTACTCCATAACTAGACTACTCCAGACACCCTTGATTGAAACTGGGTGACTGTATCTGTTCTTTTAGACAAACATGCTTCATGAGTGCTGTGCGGCTTGTGTGTCTTTAGGTTGATCTTCTGAAAGCAACTGCTGTTCCCCTTATGAAGCAGTTCGGGATTGATGGTGACGGTCTGGAAATAAAGGTAACCGCTGCCTATTAAACTTCATTTATGAGTTTTCTTTGTGCTCTCTGTGGTGAAATGATAGATTGGAATTTAGTTGTCAATCAGTCTCACCTGATAACCTCGTAGGCACTGTCCAGTCTTTCTGCAGTGCATTGCATAAAACCATAGTTGCTAACCAGATGTACATCTCATATTGTAGTAGATCAACTGATGTCAACTGAGGAGAGATCCCTTAAAAGTAGCAACAGTTACCGGGTTAATTGTTTGGTTATGGGCAACTGTAGGGTTTTGGAAAACTTGTTACGCTAAATAGAATTGTTTGTTTTGATTGCTGTTTTGTGGTGTTGTTTTGTTGTTTGTATTTAGGTGACTAAGAGGGGTATGGCTCCAGGTGGTGGAGGGGAAGTTATTTTCAGCTGTCCCGTCCGCCGCACCATCAAACCCGTTCAGTTGTCTGACCCAGGCAAGATCAAGAGAATCCGTGGAACAGCGTATCCTTTAAAACAGACCTTAAAAGAGGAATCTGGTGTGAAGTAGTCCATAGCCCTGTTCATTAGTGACCACGTGCTGTAAGTAGGAAATATGAGAACGTTCAATAGAGGAACATAGGGCAAAGAAAGATCTGGAAGCTTTGGAAGTTATGGCTTTAGTGAGTAAAAGTACTGCCACTTTTCCGAGCCCATCCCTGAACTACCTGGTCCTAATTAGCAAATGATCTCAGTTACCCGTGTTGAGTGCATAGCTTGTCTAGAAGGACCTGGTTTTAACTTTATGATGCAGAACTTCTGCACCTCAGAGTTTGTCCCTATCCATGTCTGTCCTTGACTCAAACACTTCTCAGATACTCTGTCAGAGTCTCTCCACAGATGGCCAACAGGATTGTGGACTCAGCAAGAAGCATATTGAACAAGTTTATTCCAGATATTTACATTTACACGGACCACATGAAGGGCAGCAACTCAGGAAAGTATGTCCTGTCCTTTCATACCATGACTGCATGAACATACTTGTTTTAACCAGCGGAGGGAGTCTGACTCGGATAAACCTACTGAACTTGCATAACTTTGTACTCGATAATTCAGTAGTCTTGATTGCTTCTACTCATTTTTATATAATAAAATCAACTTATCTTAAGTTTAATTACTGAAATGCACTATTGAAAAAAACTAGTTTGGAACATTTTCAAAAGAACTGCAACTCTTCACATTCATATACATACAAGTATGTGTGTTGTGTGTATTTGTATGACTTGTATGGACTTGTATGTATTTATGTAATGAATTTGTTTTGTGTCTCAGATCACCAGGCTTTGGCCTCACGCTGATCGCTGAAACTCTAAACGGGACGTTCCTGGCAGCAGAGATGGTGTCCCCCCCTCAAGGCCAAGATCCTATGCTGCCCGAGGACCTGGGGAGGGTCTGTGCCAAGCTGCTCCTAGAGGAAGTCTATCGGGTGGGTGTGGTGGAGGGCAAAGCCTCACTTGTTAAAGGAGAAGTCTGGTGTGAATCAATCAATAGCCCTGTTGTTCATGGACACCCAAGTGCTGTTGATAAAAGAATGAGAGAATTTCATAGGACAGAGACCAAAAAAGCAAATAGCCGGTAATGCCAACCACATGGCACACAGACGCTCGCTTTCACACACTTTCAGTTCTCTATTCCCCAATCAGTTGATACAAGCTGCCTGCACTGACTGTGTTGCCTGTTTGGCTGTCCTGCCTATGTTGCATCAAATTTTCTGGTTATGTGTTCTACAGACAGCACTCGTGACTTCAAACAACAAGGCTATTTATTAATGCAGATTTCTCAAACATTCACAAACATTATTTTATAAATACCAGAAATAAGTTGAAAATGAAAACGCAGCTATTATGATTCATTAGTACCATGAATGGTTTGGATGGTGATTAAACATGAACAATTTGGCTGAAACTACCGTTTCTTGTGAGAAGGCCAGGATGATGCGGCCAAGGTGAAGAACAGGTCAGGTGTAAGGAGTCATGAGGTGCTTTGGCTGAATTTTGAATTAGTCTCGCCTGCTTTTGCATAGCACAGTTGTTTCTTTTGCATCCTCAGCGAGGAACAGCAGGGGCGATTTGCATGAGGCCTCCCAGGATCCCACTCAACAGATGTGTGCACTCAGAACTCTCCAACGTTTCATGTGAACTTGGGAGACTTTTTGCCCAGAAAGGGTTGTAAAGACAAACAAATCGAGCCATTTTGTTTTCCTGTGAGTCACCTCTGCATGTGATGGAGGCAGTCTATGCAGTGTGTATGCAGTCTCGGTAAGAGTTGTGTTACCCTATGCTGTGCCAACTTAAGTACTCCCACACAGCTGTACAATTAGCTCTTGTTATTGGGTCATTAAGGTGATAACTTAAAAAAAAATGCTACTGCATAGGAGCTCATAAAGTTCTTCCTGTGATGGTGTGTCATGCTCCAAATCTAAAAGTGTGGGAAGGGCAAGGCATATAAAGAACTACACAGAGAGACAGTCAGAGAGATGAACAGACGTGTGTGTGTGTGTGTGTGTGTTGTCCTGTACCCATCGTTAGGTGGGGAATGTGGACAAACAGAGACAGCACTGTCACTCCACTCAGTGAGACTTGAGCACTGTGCTGACAGGCTGACGACCCTGACGAGAGGTCGGACACTTCAAGGTTGTTTCTGTAGACACGTCACACTCAGAGCTCGCTGACATGGGAAGTACGGACATCAACTTTTGTTTCTTTTCTTGCGTGTCCTATTGGCAGTGTGGATCACTGGCCTAGGCAGTAGACTTGGAGACATGGTTTAGTCAGGGGACTGAGAAGCACTCAGGACTTCAATTGTGGTGGAGTGGGCAAGTTGTTTAAGTTGTGTGTGTGTGTTTTTTTGTGTATGTGTGTCCGTGGATATGTGAGAGAAAGGGAGAGTGTGTGGGTGTGTGTTTATGTTAGTAAGTGTAGAGAATTGCGCTGGGTAATTCTGTGGTTATTTGATGTCATTATGTGCTGAGAACATGTCAATAACAGGTGGAGAGTAGCCTAAAATGACTTCACACTAAACAGGATAATATCTTGTTTTCACTGTATTGTACTGTATTGGCAGTTAAATACCAACTGATCCCCACTCACAAACACACACACACACACACAGACACACACACACACACACACTCTGAGAAAGCTGATTATGACCTCCAGTTCTGTTCTGTTTGTGAGCATCTTTAGTGAGGCCATGCTAGTCATTGCTTTGGTCAGCCATGTCTGTCAGAAGCATGTGAGTCGCGTTAGTCAGGAGAATCTGATGATTCCTCTCTGAATGCACAATATTGTGAAGAAGCGCGGCAGCACAGACTCCCGGCAGAAGAGCTTACCTCATTGGCCAGAGGAGCAGGCAGAGGGCAGGAGAGAGGGAGAGGCGATGGCAGTAGGCGTGTGGTAGAGTGAGGAGATCGGGTGCTTTTGGGAAAAGTTAATGTTTGAAGAAGATACCAGAAGGGGCAAGCCTACGACCACTGCTTCTGTGTGGGTGAGTGTGTGTGTGTGTGTGTGTGTGTGTGTGTGTGTGTGGTGGAGGGGCACGCGTAAGTGTATGCTTGTGTTTGTTCACTGGTTAATCAGTAGGCCTACTTGTGGTCAGGATGTGTAGTAAACAGGAGCTTCTGAGCACAGACTGGAGAGTGGTGGTGGGCCAGAGCAGATGTAAGTTGTACCCAAAACCTGAGTATTTCCATGACAGTTTGCATGGAGTTTGCAGTTTGATTGTCTTATTTCAGATATTTGAGATTGAGATGCTGTTGGCCTTAAAAGCTTCTTAGTTTGATCTTCATGCATGCTTCTCATACAGTGTTTTCAGGCTCCTTATCGCTCTGTGTGTCTGGCAAAGTCTAGTAGTCTAATAGTCTAATCATTAGACCTTTTGCACCATGCCAGAGAAGGATATGTTTGGAAGACGACGAAGATGAAAGACGATGCGAGAGAGTAATATTTTAGAGCTTATTGGACTCTGTGGTGTGAATTGAGTTGTATGAACATGTTAACACTCTGGTGTTGTTGCATCTCAAGGGGTTATCCTCCAATGAAGGACATTGTGTTGACATCTCTAGTGATTTGGACGTCCCATTGCCTTGACAAGAAGTCTCAAGTGGAGCGTGCCATCGTTCCTTACCAGGGTTAGACTTTGATGGCCGCACGATACAGCTTGTTGCTGTGCGGCTTAATAGCCTTGATTTTCTGTTGAACTAATTTCATGATCCCATGGCAGCTTCGTGAGGCGAAGACTTGTGTGAGTGCCACAATGGCTTTCAATGTGAGACGCCTAATTGAATTCCGCCATTTCAGTCACACCGCAAGATGCCAAGATATGATCAGACTCACGTGAAACCTTTTTCTCTCTCTCTCTCTCTGCCTCCTTGTCGACTCTTCTTTTTCTCCCTCCTCCATTACAGACGTCACTCAGACAAGTAAATGCAGTGTCACAGGATCCAGTGTTGGGCTTATATAACCACAGAGGGTGAATGCAGCTAAAATGGAAGTTCTGTCGAGGGGTTATGTTACAGCTCCTCAGGCTGTGGATTTTGGGGACTTTTGCTGAGGTTAGCTGTGGCAGTTCAGATGCACACCTGTGTGTGTTAGCGCCAGTTTTACCTATTGGGGTTTGAGAGGACCGGGTGTGTCTGGTGAGGCACACAACAGGCAATTCAGAGGAGATGGGCCCAATGAACTGGTACGTATGGGCGTTTATGATTCACAGGCCTGGTGTGTGTTTTTTTTTTTCTTTGGACCTGAAAGAACATCCCTGGAAACCTAAATGTAGCATCGGAAATGTTTTGACTAGTTTTATTCCTAATAATATACCTTTTACGTCTTTGCAAGCTAGTTTTGTTTGGATAGCAGCAAGTTCTATCATCAAAGACTTTAATAATGCTATTTAGCCAAAGTCAAATGTTTTTATTGAGATGTCAAAAATGTCAACTTGGATACGGTTGCTCTGTGCGTAGGTAGAAATTCCTTTCAGATGCGGTCTTGATGATTTGGTAAAGAAAGCATCCACAGTTCTTTGATATGATTACGTAATTATGTGATTGAATCATATTTATAGAGAACCAGCTGTCGTCTCTAACCATAGTTTAGGGTCACATGAACCGGCGTCTATCTATGTGTCTTCTATGTATTTGCTGTCCTGGGAGCACTGGTGGACTTGCCACCAAAACGGTTTGCAATTGGGTAGATTTGCCATTCCTTAAGGTGCGGAAATACCATTGAAAAGGAAAAGAATTTATGAGGATATACATTGGGTTATGTGTTTTGAGATGGTTATAAAATTGGTAATTTTTTTTTTCTGTTTTTAAATCTGGTCTTTTGTTTTCTGTTTGTATAATGGCTAGAAAGAGGATTTGACCTGTGACCCTGATTTGATAAATATGCCTGATTGCATTCATGCAGGTTTAGTTCTGGTAGCTCATTAGAACCTGAGTCGTAGGTAGAACCTGTATTGAGCCTGAATGTGTTTGTGTGGAAAAATGTACTATTTGGCATACTGTACGCATTCTGTGCTGAATCCTTGCTTCTCTTGTCAAAAGTTCTAGACATTCTTGCCCCTAATAATGATCAAAAATATCTTGATATCTAACATGATCTCAAATCGTACTTGAACAATTGTTAACAATTCCTACTGCTCTTTTGTGTCTTCCAGGGGGGCTGTGTGGACTCCAACAACCAGAGCCTGGCTCTTCTTTACATGACGCTAGGCCAACAGGATGTGTCCAAAATCCTGCTGGGCCCTCTGTCCCCTTACACGTGAGTCCTTCACCTCACCCCTCCCACCACCCAACATCCAAAGGTCCATCATAACAGAGGGACTCTAGGACTGGTCTAGTAAACAGGTCCTTACATGGCAGAGAAAAATCCTACATGTTTCCTCTGACCATTGATCCTGGGTTTCTAGGGCAAACACATAATGGACAATTGGGCAGATTTGGTCTATTTGCTCCCTAACTAGTACAGGTGAAAGGGAATTTAATTCATGCTTGGAGAGGTTTGGATATGAAGGAAAAAGATGATAGGATATGAAGAAGAAGATGAAGAAATGAACTTCTAGTGACTTGGGGTTGGCCACAATATGGGATGGGTATCTGGGATTTAAAAAATAATCTGTTATATTGATGAGTGTAGGCTACTTTTAACTAGAAGTTATCTGAAAAGGTGACTTCAATTCAAACAACCCTAAAGAATTTCCAAAACCTGTCTTCCTCTGAAAATGAGTTTAATGTAATTTTAATGAAGTGGTTGTATGTTGTCTGCGAGAATGCCTGTCTAGGACCGTGAACTGTCCATTTTCAGTTATCATGGTACCGGTGCTGTGTTTCTGCCAAGTACAGTACTATGATAACTGAAGATTGGCAGTGCCATCGCAATACTCTACCATCTGCACCCCCAGACAAGCATTACCTGGATCCATTCTTCACAGGAAGCCTCATGCATGGGCCTTTGCCCACGATCCATTTCCATGGTTACCATCATTGTTTTTCTGTGTATTCTGATGCTGCCAATTTGTTGACACATACATGCATGGTTGTCAACAACGCCTGCTCAGAGTGACCTGTGTTTTGCAAAGCTGGGGTTACTCCAGGCCACAGCCTGGTTTTGGCTGGCTATTGTCAGTCCCTACGTCAGTGGGCTGCCCAAAGGTACGCGCTCCTTCTCCGCATTTGGATTCTATCACAGAGGCTGTTTGCCATGTACTCATTCACATGAAGCTGCACACCTCCCTGCATGATGCAATGTTGTTTTGTATTTGTAGTGTGCTAAAGGGGAAATATGTTCTGTGAATTCTTCTAGTCATTCAAACACTAGTAATTAAAAACTTTGAGTTGTTACCTGTGGGTGTTTTCATGAATTGACTTTTTTTGTTACAGTATTTACATTAAATTAAATCCATTTAATCTGAATGTAAAATACATGCCATTCTGTCCAGCGAACAGAATGTGAAGCCATGGAATAGAATGTGAAGCCATAAAATAGCCATTGATTAAAGACTAAAGTTCTATATCCAAGTAGGCAGGATCACAATTCTGAAATATTTGACTATTTCACAGACATGTTTCCAGTAAATAAAAATATGCTAAGTGTAAATCTGATGGTCACACTTTAATTCTGATTCCACATGCATTCAACTGGTCTCAACATGTTCTTCATTAGTCTTTGGTAATTTACCCCCTCACCCCCCCTTTTCTCTCACAGGATAGAGTTCCTGAGGCACATCAGAGATTTCTTCCAGATCATGTTCAAGATTGAGACCCAGGCTCCAGACGAGGAAGAGAACAAAGGAGGGGAGAAGGTTTTACTGACCTGCGTTGGAGCTGGCTACACTAATATTAGCAAGACCATCAAATAAGGCCAAAACCTTGCCTTGGAGGCTTGGCACACAATATAGGACATTTCAGCTTTTTTGTTGAATATTTCTTTGTATATAAATCTAGCCATTTTGTAAGTGTCTTGTTTCAAAATCCAAAATGGCATATTACAGTTGTTAAAGATCAATCTTTTTTTACACACAAAGGTCTCAATTTTTTTTTTTTTGATGCATCACACTCAACATTTGAATTGTGTAATCAAATGTGTATATCAAAAACAGCAATGTATCAGAACCCACATTTAACCACTTATGGCGTGCTTCAGAGGTCACCTAGAATTACTCCGCAAATTTCCATCATATTTTCTACCTCTCTGTGCACAACTGAGGTAGCTGTGTGTTAAAGTTTGTTTAGTATCAGCCCCTGAGCACTTTAGGACCGAGTCAATGCAAGATGCATTACGTGGGTATTGAAAACTTATGTCACAAAGACGCGTGTGATAAATCTCAATAGAGCAGCCTGTGCAGTTCGTGCACGTATGCTGTGCAGCTAGCAGAGGAGTCTGGAATGGATGCAGGGAGATCTGTTATCCTATTTTCAAGATCTTAAACCAGGGGCCTATTGCACAAAACTAGGATAAGGGATTAAGCCGGGATATCTTGACTATACAGACAAATGATTCAGACAGGATAACCAAGATATCCCGGCTTAAAGGCCCACTAAGCAACATATTTCAGTTAATTAATCCGTTTCATACTGTTTAGGATGCTAACATGAGTCATTACACAGCGAATGAACGGTGTAGAATGCGCCACTGTTGCCTACAACGGTAAATACAGCATTTGCAATGTTCAACACCAGTGGTCCACCTCCAATACAATGCAGTGCAATACAATGCAATAAAGTCTTTAGAGGGAGCTCGTGAGAGAAATAAACTGAACTTTGCTTACCTATGCCATATTTTGTGCAATAGGCACCGGTACGTGAACGCAGCTGAGCGCACATTTATTAACCTTGCCCACGCACCACAGACACGTGCGCAAATAAATATAAAATGCCATATGTGTATGAGAGTAACTTAACTCACAGTGCCTGATAAGGCCTAGGCTTGGTGACCTACCATGAGTAACAGTAGAAACGTGTTAATTTTGTTTTGCTTTTTTCTTTGCGCTGTGAGCTGCTTCTATTGCAGCCTATAACTGCATATTGTCTATAGTATAATAAGGAAGCTAAAGGTCATCTGTTGGGTAGGCTATGTCTTTAAAAATAACACGAAATACGAATGATCAGCTGTCACTCCCACGTACTGCACTCTGCTGCTTCTGTCTCTTGTTCTAACTTCTCCCACGTGCAAAATCTGCAAGAGGTAATGTATTTGCATGAAACCTCACACGCATTCCTGGTGTATCTTTTTCATAGATTGTCATTTGAAATTGGCCACATGGACAATTAGTTAAAAACTGTAATTAAACTCGGTGGTTAAAAATTGGGACAAATGTGTCCTGACGGGACATGGTGGATGTCAAGTAGGTGCCATGTGCAAACACCTGAATTTGGAAATGATTGTAGTTAAAGCTAGGGTCTACGTTTCTGAAAATCACTTGAGCCTCTGAGACAGATTTGAAAAAAGCATCCCGTCCCCCCAAAACCAAATACCTCCCCTCAGTGTACAACGATTACTCCCCCCTTGCTGCTAGGCTAATCACGGGGGAGTAATAAAAAACGGAGGAGGAGTGGGAGGGGAGGAGGCGGGAGGACGAGGAGCAGGGGAGACGAGAGGATTGGATGGAGAGTAGGAGCCAATGGGAACGATCCATCCCGGATGGTTCACATTGGTCAATTTCTATGCTGGATTACGGCTGATAGACTGAATGGATTTTTTTCGTTCTTTAAATCATTCATATTGTGTAGATCGGTCCACAGGACCATAATCAAGTTGATAATAATTACAAATATTCAAAATTGTAGACCCTAGCTTTAATAAAATATGCAAATATGGTCACATGTAGCCTATAATCACATAAAGGACCTGTTTAGAAAACTGACTATAGACAGCATCTCAAAACAAGCCCATCGAAATAATTGTCAGAGACCTATGTATTTCTGTCTAAAGGCCCAAGGCTATATAGTACAAGAAGCTGAACCAAATAAGCTATGCACATCCAGCCAGGACAATGATTTATAGATAGGCTAGGTCATGCAGTTCACTTCAGGAAGTCATACCTTGGATAAGACTCTGGAATATAGCTGAGTGATAGTAGGCTTTAACGTGTAGGCCTGCTGTGGGTCTACACATGTTGGTTATTTATCTATTTATTTATTTATTCATTTACTTTTTAAGGAAAACATATTATAAAATGAAGACCTTCTTTGCTATCTTGAAGACACTTGATGGAGTTGGATTAGCTGTATTGCCAAGAGACACTGAACCCTATTTGCAGCCTCCATATTGGAGGTTATTCTGGACGAATTCCCATCACCTAGGAGCGAATGATGCAAATCCTTCAGGGAGCTCATTACAGCCTATGCCCTAAGACATGAAGAACAGAAATCATGTGTGTTCACACTCCCACTGAGGATTACAGACAAAACCATGCATATTTGACTGACGTATACAGTATTATTATGAATAGTCCAGTTGTGACCTTATAACACTGTCACCATTTCAGCACTCATGCACTTTAGGCTACATAGGGCATCATGGGCTACTATAACCACTGGTCTAATTTGTTGAAATTATTTAAACTAAAACTGTATTCCAACTGTTGTACTGAGCAAAACTTCGTTTCTTTTTGTAGAGAGGAAAAAGCCTTCATCCAATGGCTTTTTTTTTACATTGAACATAATTTTATGTACAAAGAAGAAAGCTTTTCAGTGAATAAATCTTCGTAATTCTATTTCACATGTGAGATGTTAAATCTCAGTTTGTACTAGAACAATCAAACTCGCTGTACGCAGCAGCCCTCTACCATGCAGCCTTGAGACCAGCCCACTTCGACATCATTCCATCAACAGTTTTCAAAGTTAAATGTATGCGCGCTTTCGTCTTAATTTTCTATGTCTTTGAAAAGTTTTACCGCCTCTATCGTCGATAAAGTTGAAAAAACACGGACTTCATTTTTATTAAGTGACGTTGTTTCCATGTTCGAGCGACTCGTGTTGTAATGGTCGAATGTTCACTTGGTAAAAGCAGAGTTCAGAGAGGCTGAGCGAGGTTAGCATTTTTCGGGGTAGATCATGGCGGCTGCTGCGGTGGAGGTGTGCGCGAGCAGCGGCAGCAGTGACACATCAAGCACCGGTGAGGAAGAACGGATGAAACGGTTGTTCCAGACTTGCGACGGCGACGGAGATGGATACATCAATAGGTAAAACGAATCGTGTAAGAGGGTGGAATGAATTTTGAGAAAATGTTGCAATTAGTGTTATTTTACCGAAAAATATACTTTACAATTTACTTTACGCTATTCTTTACCCTTTAAAATGTTGTGATGTAAACAGTAAATAACAGCAAAAAACAATTTGAAATCCATGTTGGTGACATGCGCGTCAAAGAGCATGAAGCAACAGATGCTATAAGCACACATTTTAATGCAACAGTCGTAGGCAGTAGAATTAACCTTGAGTCTTTATTAAGTGCTGATGAAATTTGAGCAATATAATTAAGCTGATATTGCGTTTTGTGTATGCTAATGGTAGTAGTTTCTTACACAATGCAATGGGTTGAGACAACATAACCTCCACTAAAGCGTTCTAAAGGCAACATGGCATTCCGAGAAGTTGTTGCCTACCGTGTCCCGATGTGATCCATTAGCATGGTAATAATGTTATTTTAAGAAGGCTAACCAATGCTATACCCATTATCACGAACAGCATTGGGACATTGCCACTTGAACACTTCTGTGCTGTATTTTAAGTAAAAAAATAACACGAAAATAATAAAGCAATATATTCTACCTTTATTTGCAGTTTTTACCAGAAGCAATTAGCCTTCTGTGGGCTGACATTCAGTCTTATCCGCGTGATGTCTTCATTCACTCTCAACGCTTTTCATTCTAAATCGTGGTAGTCGTTTGATCTAGCTGCTGTCAATGTCTCTGGCGATGTTGCTAGGACCAGGGTAACATCAAAGGTGTGTTTCTGGCGAGACCAATCACAGCCGGGAGCTCAGCCTCCAAAAGGATTGCATTCCATGAAATAGCATTTCTTAGGTGAAGAGCTGTTTTCTTATGAAAAGTTACCATTTTTCCCCTACACACTGGTTTCTCTAAACTTTGTGGTCGCTAATTACATGATGCTTATAAACTTATGATCTCTCTCTCTTTAAAGTTGCTTTAGGGAAGCAATATGGCACCTATCCTTGAGCTGTTTTTAGTTTCATATGGACATTTTTAGAGAGGATAGAGATTTTTTAGGTTGTCAACAGAAAACATGTTTTAAATAGGATATGAAGCCCACTGAACATTTCTTTTCTAAATTTGCAGCTTGTTTTGGTTTGTTATTAGTTAATAACAGGTTAATAGCAAATGTTATTATTTTCTTTTAACATTTCTCACAATGATTTGCCCCTTTGTTGTATTTTCCCTTGTCCATCTTCATTTATTACTTTCTTTCTCTTTTCCTTCCTTTTTAAAACTTTATCTTATACTGTCTTTCTGGTCTCCTTTTCCTATTGTTCCCTCCTCTCTCTTCCCTTTTCTTCGGTTCTCCCTCCCTGTCCTCCCAATTTAGGAACGACCTCCTGATGGTGTGCCGACAGCTGAACATGGAGGACTCTGTGGCCGAGATCATGTGCCAGCTGGGTGGGGATGAACAGGGCAAGATCTCTTTTGAGGACTTTACCCGCTGCCGCATGCAGCTGCTGAGCGAGATCCGCAAGGAGGAGGGCCAGCTATCACTCCGCTCCGGAGACTCTGGAACCCGCAAGCTCGGCCATGACCCAGTTACCTCTTGGCCCACCAGCAGTGAGAACAGTTTGGGTAAGCAGGGCTGTTAGCCATCAAATGGTGTAGCTGTTATATGTGACTTGTCAAAAGTGTCTGTTACTATCACATGTGATAACCTCTGTATTTTGAACATCAAAGTCATTTACAGTACAACATATAGCATGCAACACAGCACACATTCAGTCATCATCTCAGTCTCTTACACAGTCACACAAACACATTTGTGGATAAGGTTATTTCAGTGGGTTTGTTACAAAAAAATGTTGTGACAGATACAGTCACCAAAAGGCTTTTGTTGGGATGAAAGTATAACTTAGCAAATCATTTGGCTTTGTTTGCTTATTGTATGGTTTGTGGTGGGTATGTTGTGACTGTTGTCAGGTTACCCCACCTGGACATGCAGAGGGAAGTGATATTGTGGTAGTTTCAGAGAGGAAATGAGTGCCGGGCAGGTGGTAGATTTGAAATTGTTATGTTGTATTTGTTCTATCCAATCGTATAGGATTTTAGTAAAGGATTCACAGAATCTCCAATGTAGGGTCTCAGAAAACGATTCAAAGAAAATGCAATGGACACAGTAAACTAAACACCTGAATCCTTTCCATTGAATTTGTTGTAGACAGTTATTGATACATTATTGATACGTAGACGTTACTGAATGCCAAAGTATTAGAAGGTGAGTCTGACTGTTGTGAATTTAGTGGATTTGTCCCAAGAACATCTGCCTGTGTGTGTGTTTTTACAGTTGTTAACAAAACAAAACTAGCTTGTGAGTAAGGTTTGGGTTCAGTTACTGAACCATGTTGCTGTGGTAGGCCACTGGACCCTGACGATCTAGACAACTAGAGAAAAAGATTTGCATGATCACTGCGGTGTGGACTGTGTGCTAAATTGCTTAAGCATAGCTTTGTGTGGAGGGGTCCTACAGTATCTTCTTCAATTTTTTTATAATTAGTGTGAGATGTGTCAGATAGTTGATTGTTTTGCAAGTACCATTGCCCAAAGGTTCTCACTAGTGTGCCTTTTCTGTCCAGGCGCCAGAGAGAGCTGGGAGTATGACTCAGGAGCCCGTGATCTTCAGAGCCCTGATCTGCAGCAGTCCCAGTCCCAGCTTCAGCAGCAGCAGCAGCAGCAGTCCCAATCGCTACAGCAGCAGGTTGCCATCCTGCAGAAACTCATGGAGCAGCCTGGAGGTGTCCTGGACCAGCATCCGACCCTTGAGAAGATCCTGGCCCAGGCAAGCAGCAGCGGGTGCACCAAGGGGAACTACCAGGAGCTCGCCAGCACTGTGAGTACTGCATGTACATTCTGTCTCACGTGTGTACCACTCGGATTTGATAGTGTTTCAGTGTGGGGTCTTATCTGCAAGGCTGCTTCATTCCCCCATGTTGAATTTATGCCTCTGCCTCGCTCCAGCATGTTAGGCGATGCACATAGAAAGTGAAACAGGAGAGTGTGGCAGGCTAGACTCTACTGTGTGGACACAAATGTCAGTGCTACTTAATGTTACTAGGTGGAAGATCGTTAAAGGAAGTGGTTGTGGCAAAACTCTTTACATAACCTCTTTACAAAAGCAGATGTCTTTGAAGAGGGCTCTGATATGCATACAAACAATGTCGACCTTTAAACGCATTCAACATAAAAGCATTAATGGCAACACCCTCTACATAGAACTACAACTCTACTGGTAGTGCCTCATGTTATCCAGAAGAGGGCGGTATTGCAACACTAGGCAAAGCTTTCCAAAACTCAAGTCTCATGGACGTTATTGGTCTCAATATCTGCTTGCAGTGCGTTATGAACAAGTCACAACAGCTTTCTTTTACACACACAAAGGGTGAGAGGCAGGGAGAGAGGAACGAAAAGCAGTACAAAGGATGTCTCAGTTTGCATTCTTAAATACCTCACTGTTCACGCTGCTCGACTGAATCCCCTTCTTTTGCTCCGTTCCCGTTCCCAGCCTCTCCATAGAGCGCCGAGCATTAATCAGGGTCAGGCACAAACACCCATATCTATTATTAATTGATTTGAACGTGCAGCCTTGTCTCCCTATCACTTCTCCAGAGCGAGGCTCAGGCCTTGCCACGGATCTCATAAATCATGCAAGGGCTCAATGTCATTATCAGATGGGTCATGTAGATTACGTTTGACAGGCAGAGAGCCACTGGCCTGGGACGGCCTGCAGAGCGAAACGGAGGGATGACCACCCCGAGACAAGAGAGACAGAGAGAGGGAGGTTGAGGGAAAGGAGGAAGTGAAGCCGGGAGCCGTGAAGTGGTGGAGTGACGGAAGATTGTGACAGAATGACGGCTGTGTGACGGACAGCTGCGTACTTGTACAAGGGCTGTGTACTTGTGTGTGTGTGTGTGTGTGTGTGTGTCAGCTTGTGTGCGTGTGTGTGTGTGTGTGCGTGCATGAGTGTGACTTGATAGCGGTGCTGGCAGTAGACTGCAGTGCTCGGGGTAGAGCTGAGGCTTGCAGGATTTGGATTGTCACGGTTCAGCTTGAGAGCCTCAGAGAGCGCAAAGCGTCAGCCCTGACTGACTCGACTGGCTGACTTGCTCCGGTGCAGCGGCGTGACGTGACAGAGCAGAGAGCCGCGGGAATCTGACTACAGTGATGAGTTAAGAGTTTGCCAGGCTGCTAAAAAATTGTGACCGAGTTCATCGCCGCTAGAGTCTTCCTGGCTGTTGAGTTCTCGTGTGATGTTGGTTGGGGAGAATGTGTGGAAATCTCAGTGTGGAAATATATATAGGAGCTGACAAGCTTGGTTGTGTGCCTACAGTTGCATGCTAAAGCTGTGTGTGTGTGTGTGTGTGTGTGTTTGTATACGAGTAGTAGTAGTAATAGTAGTAGAAGAAGACTGGTGTGTAAGATTGGTGGTCTGGTGAATGACCTGTGTGTGGAGGGTGTCCTTAATCAGCTTGGTTTGTTGTTGAAGCATGTGTGTATCACCTTTGTGTTATTTTGGGAAAACGATGCACTCCATAATCGCTTGCCTGCCTCTGCGGTGTTTTTTACCACGCAGCGCTGCTCTCGTTAGGAGCTGACACATAACTCAAATGGCATTCGTTATTCTGCGAGCTTTTATAGGGCGGTTTGTATTGTAAACTCCTCTGGAATGCAGGAAGCCCTTAAAACTATTCCCGACCATCTGGCCCGCCGAGGCCAAAAGATATCAAGTCTGTTTCAGAAGGCGTGTGTGTTTGTGTGTGTGTTTAGAGGGTCATTTACTAGACTTATGACTCTGAGCTGCAGATCAGTTCAGCATCTTAGACCCCCACAGCTCTGTCTGGCTAAGTGGGCATTATAATTGCACCCCCTTCCTTTGCTCCTATTCTTGTATTAAAGGAGAAGTCCGGTGTGACTTGGACCTGGACTGTACTGGAAGATGTTACCGAGTACAAACATATATCCAATGCTCACCTCCGTTCACCCCCAGCATTCCGCATTAAACCGTTTTTAGCCGAAGCTTTCATTAAGCTTACACTGCTAGCTATAGTGGCACAGCTTTGCCTAGGCAGATAAAACGAGACAATGAGAACTTTGAAAGTAAACAGGTACTTTATTAAAAAGAACGTAAATACAGACAGTACCTTCACAGAATGTTGTGGTCACTGACATCTTGAAATTAAATCACGATAAGTCGATTAACGAACAGATAGGTCAGGGGAACAGATTGAAAATTATATTCTGTAGAAGTGCTTGGATTTCAGCTGAAAATAAATGGCGACTGTCTACATGAGCACTAAAGCACCAACAAATGATGAAACTTAAAAGAGTTTGACCAAAGACATTTCTAAGGTTGTAGCTCGTCAATCGACTTATCATGATTTAATTTAAAGATGGTGGCGACCGGGAAATTCTGAGAAGGTACTGTCTTTTTAATTAAGTACCTGTACACTTTCAAAGTTCTCATTGTCTCAGAAGTCTACCAGTGAAGTGTGGAGTAACTTTGAACCTTGTTAATGGTGTGAAAATAGAGATTTAGCTGCATAGCAAAGCTGTGCCCCTAAAGCTAGGTCCAAGGCCCAATCCCATTTCACCCCTTCGCTCTACCCCTTTCCCCTACCCCTCCGTTTCGCGCGTTCACGTGTAGGGGTAGGGGTGTACCAATTTCCGTTAAGACAGATGGGTAGGGGTAAGTGGTAGGGCTATATACCCCTCCAAACGGAGATTTTTCAGAGGCACACTCCGAACGGAGGGGTATGAGAAATTTCCCAGAATGCCTTGCGAATCTCCAGAAAAGTTCACAAATGTTAGTATTTTCTCCATTATTGATGGTTTAAAATGTTTGATAACCGTTGTATTGTCTTAAGTTTAACGTTATTCCAATGTGTAATGGTCCTTTTCTCCATAAAATGCACACGAAAAAAAATCACTAATACAATGAGTAGTGCAACGTTATTTGTGACTTGAGAGATCGGTTGGAGCATTGAGTTGTGAACGAATTGCGAGCATCCGTGCTAAAAAAGTGTTGCCAACGTAATAGCTGCCGGAGAGTACTGATGATGTATGCGATTGTTGAAGGGGTGTCCCAATTCGTAGGGGTTGACTTTCAAACCCTACCCCTTGTTGCTCTGCTTCAAGGGGCAGGGGGAAGGGGTAGGGGAAGGGGTAGGGGAAGGGGTAGGGGTAGAAATTAGAAATGGGATTGGCCCCATGTCACACCGGACTTCTCCTTTAATGTATTACTTGTACATAATGTTGATAGTTGCCTGTGTATATTGTCTATTGTTGATTGTCTATTGTGTTGATGCCCATCATGTGTCCATAGTACGTCTTGCCCTGTATGAATACTGAGAGCAAAACACCAAAGTCAAATTCCTTGAGTATACTTGGCCAGTAAAATTCTGCTTCTGCTTCTGATAGAGTAGCTGGGGGTGCAGGCAGCACTAGACGTGTGGAGCTGTTCATCCCAGTCTCTACTAGTCTATATTTGCCATCTCTAGAACACCCCTCTGACTGGGCCTGTTGCCTTGTGTTGACTGGTGTTGCCGCAGTGATGTGAACTACTGTAGTGTGTAGGGCTGGACAATTAATCGCATTTTCAATATAGGCCTAATCGCAATTTTGAAAAGTGCAATTTCGAAATCGCAGAGGCGTGCAATTTTCTTTTGTTTTGTAACTGCATAGACTTAATGCATAGACTTGTTTGTTAGCCACTGTCTGCACATGTTGAACAAGGATTGGGGTTCAACGCAACAAGATATTCTCTTGAATAAAAACGTTCTAATTAATTTGCTGCTGACACACAAATCTCATTAGGTCATTGTGATTTCTCTCTCTCTCTCTCTCTCTGTTCCACCTCTGAGATCCATCACTTTGGGTGAGAGATGTTGGATTTTACTTGTGCTGTCATGTCCATTAGTGTTTAAATGCTGAGGGATTTTAGATGTTGTGTTTATGGTGCATGTGTATATGTGCGTGGCGTGCAGGCGGGGTTGGAATGGGGTGACCTTAAGTGTGTACTAAAAACCCACGGACCGAGGTGCTGAGCACAGCAAGACTCAGCCAGTGGTTTCAGGCCGCCGCAGATCCAACCCCACCACCACCACCAGAACCACTGCAGGTCCTCTACTCCCCCCACCCACCCCAACCCCCCCGACTCTGAGCCCACTGCCGCAACCTCCATGCCCGTTGATTCATGCCTGTCCGTCGCCCACCCTTTCTCCTGATCTCATTAGCGGCCTCATTATCCTAAAAGGTTCCAGCCACCAGGGCTGCTCATCACTGCCATTCTTCAGCATCTCGTATGTCTCCTGCCTTCAACATGCGCCTACTCTCCTTGTCACTCCGCCGCAGAACACACGCACCAGAATTCTCTGTGGACACAAATTTGAACACATGATGAGAAAAATTGTCATTTCAATCATATAGACTATGGTGACAACAGGAGTACAGTTGCATTTAAGGTATACAAAAAACATTTTGGGACAGCCTGCATTTAGCACACACAGTTAAGATCAGTCTGGTGTTCATGCGTTATTGACTTACATAAAGTGCAGTTACTGTATACTACTTATATTTTAGAATATTTTAGACATATAAGAAACTGGACAGACACCAGGCAACAAAAGCATGTTTAAATCCGTTTGATTTGGCTGGATTTGCGTCAACAGGGATAGGAATTTCAATGTTTCAAATCTGTCACTCAAACACTTGAAAACAACTCCTACCTCAACTGAACACTGTGACTACTGCGGAATGCCTCGAATAACCTGTGATTGGCCCAGACATGTTCCTAGGTTTGTTCCGAGCTCAAACTATCTGAACACAAACGTTATGTGTGCCATGCTGTATGTCATCCCCCATTTGGTGCATTTATTTATTCAAATATTTACTTTTCGGGAGAAATCTTGTATTGTATGCCATCCTGTGTGTACCGCCTTACTCATCACAGTGCATCTTCCAGGCGTGTTACTATGGTGGTTGCTGGTTACTGCTGTGAATCAATCCACAGCCCTGTTGTTCGAGCTCACCAAGTGCAGTCTGTAGGAAAACAAACAAGAAAATGTAATACTGCAGCACTATACAACAGTAAATAGCAAACTATTAGCAAACTTGGCAACTAACACAAAGAAAATGGGACACAGTATCTTAACTCTTCAATTTTTTTGCATCAGTTTTTTCCTGGAGTTTGTTTCTTACAGACAGCATTTGGTGGCCTTGAGCGGCTGTGCAAGCTCACCTTATTCACACTGATTGATTCTCCTTTAACGGTGCATTTATTTCTCATTCTGTTTCGTCACCCACCTTCCTTGCCCAGTGATGATGGACAGGTGACCTTGGCCACAGTCACGCTGTAAAAGCATGCAGGCTTACATGCTGGAAGAGGCTCTGTATTGCAAGTCACATTGAACATTCTGGGTTCAGAAAGCCCACTCAGTGAGTGAAAACATCTGTGTGCGATTTTTGAAAAAAGTGCTTGGCAGTGTCTAGTGTGAACCGGAGGTGGTGGGTATGTGCTTGTGCTATTATCTCGGGCAGGCACCTGTTAGTGGGGACTCTGGTACACCACTAACAAGCACTGTCAGCCAGACTGCAGAGGAAGAGCAGAGTTACCCAGGAATCAGATGAGCTGGAGTCGTGTTGTTATCACCCCCAAGTGCTTTGGGCTTTTATGTGTTCTAGGCAATCAGGTTCTGCTGCTGTCACCTTAACATAATTCCACATGCAATCCTCGACTTCAGAACTTTTGTGTGTGTGTGTGTGTGTGTGTGTGTGTGTGTGTGTATTGTAGGGTGGTGTGATATGGTAGGTTTTACAGTTTGTGCCTTGTACATCCAACACGTCGTCTTTGTATGTGTCAATGTAGATAAGTACTGTGTGAGCGTGTGTGTGTGTGTGTGTGTGTGTGTGTGTATAAGTGTAGGTCTTCCTTATATGTGAAGATGTGACTTTAATGGTCTCTTGTCCCCAGCTTTATAGCGTTTGTGTCCAGGGCCGCTTGTTAGACCCTCTCTCTCACTGCTGAGGTGTTGAGTGTTACCTCCTGGGCAGAGGAGTTGGAAGGGAAATTGGCTTTTTTTACAGGCTTCAATGATGTATGTGTGTGTGTGAGTGTGTGTGTGTGTGTTCACAGCAGCAAAGTTAACACACCTAGTGTGTAATGTTTGGAAAGGGAAAGATCCTTTCAAGTGTTCTATTGCCCAGAAGCCTTTATCCTTAACATGTAATCGCATCACAAGGCTTCTGCATCCTGTCCCTCTGTGTGTGTGTGTGTGTGTGTGTAATAGTGTTTGTGTGTTTATGTGTGAGCTTGCATTTTTTAGGTAGCCCATTGCAATAGTACAGGCCCTCGTTGACCCTGTAAGCCTTGCTTGTGTTAACTCCCCCACACCAGAACCTGTTTTGACGGAGGTTTAAGAGAAGCGGTTTGCCTTGCCTCAGCAGGCTGTGTGGGCCTCTGAGCATTGATTTCCCCTGACAGCCCATGGTGGGTTAGTCTGCTTCTCAGACAAACACACAGACACACACACACACACACACACACAGACACACACAGAAGAGAAACAAACATGCGTAAGGACCTCTCAGCTTTAATAGACTAACTTTATGTTCTGCAGTCAAATGATAAATATGAGTAATGTTCTGGGGTTCAGGATGCTTTACTGAGGTTAGGGGTCAGGGGTGAGGGAAGGTGAGTGGTGAAAACACTAGATGCCTGTTTCCTATACACTAGCCATGGCTGCGTTTTAACTATCACACATTTACATGGACATATTTACAGCATAGACACATACGGCATGGACACATTTATGACAGGACTGTAAAGGACAAGAGGCGCATTGAAAAGGCAGTCAAGGCCTCCACATGTGTGGAAACAATAAGCTCCGTGTCACACAATTAACATGGCTTCCTCCAGTAATCTCAGAGGGATATTGAAAATCCCAGATGCTGGTGATTTGTCTTTTTCTTTCTTTCCTTCTTCTGTTCTTTCACTCACTCCGTTAGCCAGGCTGATGTGAAGCACTGGGAGAAACAGACATGAATTAACGGATGTTTTTAATGTGATTAGCAGAGCATTTGAGTGACAGCGCTGAGGGCTGGAGAGCGAGGAGGAGAGAGGAATAAACAGAGAGAGAGAGACAGATGGGGGGTGGGGGGGAGCTGGATGGCTAAGGGATGGAAAGGTGGAAATGAAAGAGACACAGCTGAATGAGCTTACCACATGCACTCATTCAGACACACGGACACACGGACACACACACACACACACACACATGTACGCACACACACTCAAACACATATGGAGGAGGAGCAGGAGGTGGTAGAGAAGACATAGTCACCAGAGGAATCATCCGGAACAGGAATGTGCATTCAGCGTCTCTTGTTTCCTCTCCCCAGGGGAGTGGACAGACACACATACGTACGCACACACACCAGAGTTTTCCTCTGCTTGTACTTTTTCTCCACACTCAGTACACACCATTTTCCCCATATACACCATTCATGTGTATTTGACACACATACACACACATACTCTTTTCCTCCTTTGGACTTTTTCATTCATGCATCTGTTTTTGACACACATACAAACCAACACACACACACACACACACACACACCATGCTGTGTATGTGAATGAGGCTAATGCAGTCCTCCTCAGGCACTGGGATGTCTGTCTTTTGTGACTTGGAGCTGCATTTAGGCTAATGTTTTCCTTTCTCTTTCTCCACCTCTCTCTTCTTTCCTCGCTCTCCCTCTCTTCCACTCCCTGCTTCCATCTCTCTCACTCTCTGTCTCCCAAGGCAATCTCTCTCTCTCTCTCTCTCTCTCTCTCTCTCTCTCTCTCCCCATTAGCATGTGGTTGGCCTGCAATGCGGTGTATGCTGGCTAAGATAACCCAGGTCGGCTAGTCTCCCGAACTGCTGGGAGCTGGGCACGCCAGCTCACCTCACTTGGCTTCGGAGGAGTGTGTGAGTACCTGGGGGAGCCGGTGGGCAAAACAGAAAACTTTTCTCAGAGTTTGGGATTCAAATTCTGCCAGCAGAGCGCCTTCCCTCTCCTCAAAGGGAAAGCATAATACAACCGCGGTGGTTATTGTTGTTCATTTGGAATGTTTGGGATGTTATTCCCTAACTTGGCTCCATTGCTCAGGGTTGAATCACCACAGTATTAAATAATAACTTCTAGTGCCTTCTCCTTGCTGCAAAGTCATTTTATATTCATTGTAATGTGCTAATGCAGATGGCCTAGGCAAGTTGTGTGTGTGTGTGTGTGTGTATGTGTGTGTGGTGTGTGCACGTATCTGTGTGCACATGTATGTGTGTGTGTGTGTGCGTGTGTGTGTGTGTGTGTGTGTGTGTGGTGTGTGTGCACATGTGTGTGTGCATGTGTGTGTGTGTTTAGTAAAAGTTACTGCCTAAAACGCTGTTCCTTAGATCTCAGTGGGAGCTGGAGGAAGGCAGTGCCTGTGCTCTGTTTAAAAACACTAAAGTTGTAATAATATGCACATATCAATGCCGCAGTGTCTCTTGATGCACCAAGGCATTTTTTTTGGAGGGGGGTGGGGGTGGGGGGCATCACCCTGCAGAGGCAGATAGAGTTTCTCTCCTGTTGGGGTTTGATCTGCCTTGCTCACCCCTAAATCTGTGCTGCTCACCCCTAAATCTGTGCTGCTATGCTCAACCAAGATGCAGAGAAAGGAAGGCCTGTGTTGTGTGAATGTGTATGTGATGTGCTATGCTCACTAAAGACGCAGAGGAAGGAAGGTGTTGTGTGTGGGAATGTGATGTAGGGGAAGGGCTATCTGTGCCTGCTGACCCGCTGGATAATTAAAGTGTTCCAGGGTATGGTTGCTGTTTACTTGACTTATGATATAATATGTATACAAATGTGTGTATACACGTGTGGGATCTTTTAGGATCCTGTGAGGGAAATTTGCTCTCGCATTTATGCCAGTAGTGAATAAGTGAAACACTCACAGCACACATGTGCGCACATTAAGATGAAGCACACTCCAACCCAAGGCAGTGGGTTCACACACACTCACACAGTAAGATGAAGCACACTATCCAGAAGCTGTGGGAGAATAATAATAATAATAATAATAATAATAACAATAAACAAACAAACTTTAGTTACACATGGCCCATGAAACTTACACAGGCAGAGAATTTCAATAGGTGTCAATGGAGAGATGGAACATCTCACTTAGCAGCAGTATACAGGCCTAACACAAACTCTCCATACATGATGGTCATGCTATCTAATGGTTACAGCATGCTACATTCTAGGTGACCTAGCAGCGGTTTATGAACAAATACACCATACCCAATGTGGTTTGTCTAGATTCTTTAGCTTATAATAATAATAATTAATAACACAAATCCTGTAAGACCTGTTGCTCAAATGTTTAGGCATGTTATTAAAGCTACATTAGTTTTAAGAGGAGAGAAGCATCCATTAACATTAACGGCATCTTTCTTTACTTACGTATGATTCAACCCTTATGATTATCACCACAAATGGCAAATAATTTTCTGGCCATTAACACCCATTCATATTTTCTGTTAGCAAAGGTCCAGAGCACCTAGAAATCAGGTTTGGCCAGTCTGATGTGACATTTTCCTTAAAGGTCTCCTTCCAAAATAAACCGTTTAATACTTGATTTTTTTTACATTACCATAGGTCAGCCCAAGTTGCACTTGTATGCTCAACTTCAAAATGCTCTCCAACCCCTGTAGTCTGTATTCACCTGTGATAGAAAACAGCTGGGAAAAACGAGCTAATCGGAAAAGCCGTACAAGCCTACGTGACATTAACGCTATCACATTAGCTATGCAGTTAGCCCGCCCTCAAGAAAACATTATTAGGCTGCCTGCAGACAGACCCACTAGAGGGAGCGTCACAGTGCTGTTAGCCAATCAGAGGCGATACGTTGTACACTGTAACTTTTTAAACTAAGTTCTGCAACCCACTTTTGGGTCCCAACCCAGCTGTTAAGAACCGCTGCTCTATCTGGCTGTGGGTGCCGTGGGACCATGAGGCGGTTCTGTGCTGCTAGGCCAGTATTAGCCACAGAGGAGAGCTGTTGATGAGCTAAGCAATGTGAGGCCCGCGCGGAGGCCGATTGTAAAAAGGATGGGGGATTTTTATGGCCGCGTGTCGGTCACCAGTGCTACTGTGTTACACCCAACAACATAATCATGCTGCCAAGAGACAGCTGTTCTAGTGGTTTACTGCAATAGGCCTCTGCAGTCGATCTGTCTGCGCCAATTCATCTGAGAAACGGTACCAGAGAGTTGTTTATAGAACCAGAAATGGGGACAGAAAGCAATTAATTTTAAGTTAAATTGCTGTGTGGTTATCTGCAATATCTGTTAAAACATTTGTTTGCACACATCTTCGATCAGTCTTTTGTTTTAATATTTCTTTGAACATCACTTAGTCTTCATCGTGTGGTTTCACAAGCATAGCTCATAGCTCGCCAGTGTCGAGGCGTGTGCTCCATTGTGGACACTGCTTGAGGTAGACGGAGGGTTTCACTGGGTTTCTTGTCAGTGTTGAGGTGTGTAGCTCTCTGCTCCTCTGTGAACACTGCCAGAGGTAGCTGTTGGGTTTTATTGGGCTGCTCATTTGTTCTGGTTAGGGAGCTGCAAGCTGTTCTCAGCCAACGCTTGGTTGAGCTGATGGGGACCGCTGGCTTGGGGGCTGAAGGAGACTTTATGTCATTATTTTGAGCTGGTGGCTCTCTCGTCCTGGCTACAAAGGGAAAAGACTTATGTGTGTGTGTGTGTGTGTGTATGTGTGCGTGCATGTATGTTTGTGTGTGTGTGTGTGTGTGTGTGTGTGAGTGTGTGTGCATGTGTGTGTGTTTGTGTGTGTGTGTGTGTGTGTATGTGTGTGTGTGCTCATTCAGGACATGAGAAGATAGTGAGGGAGAGAGAGAGACGAGAAGGGCGAGAGAGAGAACATTGGAGAGCTCTCTACATGCCATGCAATAACAGTGTCACTGAAGCACACTGCAAATCCAACCAAAGGCAGCTCATGAATCATGAATGAGT
>JAGFZM010000441.1:22545-34499 GCA_017657215.1 Limnothrissa miodon | reverse complement strand
TTTGACAGTTATTAATGATTAATCTCAACAAAATGCTTTTGTTGAGAAGGTGAATTTTATATTTATGGTATATTTATCATGCACTTGCCCAACTCCTTCGCTACCTGAGCCGAGATCACTGGTGGAGACATCCAGCTCTTGCTTTTATTTAAAATGCAATAGAAACATCACAGAGATCAAGGCCTCCATAGCCTAATGGTCAGAGCTTCAGGCTTAAAGCAGAAGGGTTGAGGGCTCAAGCCGCAACCATTAGATCATGGCTGTAGTGCCCCTGAGCAAGACATCTAGCCCCTCACTGCTCCCTGGGTGCCGCTGGAGCAAGCCGCCTGCTGCTCCACGTTAGTGCAGTGCCTCTCCCTCACCTGTGTGTTTACTGTGTGCCGTGTGTTCCACTACTTCAAGTCACATGTTTTTAATTGTTATTTCACTCCTATACACAGTATAAAGTGAGACAAATTTCCACCATGGATCCAAGTGGTGCTACATACAAAGAGACAATAAGTAAAGACACTTGGGACAGACTATGGTGCACCAAGGCTAAATTTAAATCTTCTTTGGTATGCTAAGCTACATCTACTGTACCCACATTATAAATAATATATATATACATATAATGTAATAATATAATACTCACTATATTTCACTACAGGGGTAAATGCCAAGATTATATTTCCCTCAGAGGATCAAAAGAGTACACTACATAGTAACAGCATAGAAATGGCTTGGTATGATATTAACACCTTAAAAAGGGCCCATTTATGCCTTCATGCGCCTCAATAGCCATCACACCTTGGGGGTGGACAGACTCCCACAGCTACGACTGTAACCAATTTAACTGGACTCTCAAAGGGGGTTGCTCTTAAAAGACCGCCGACCGGGTAAAAGCGGCGCTGCTTTTCCCCCCGAGCAGCGCTTCCTCAAGACGGAACCTTTATTTAGAAACGTCACATTGATGTACATCACACGTGAGCCGAATGCAGAGGAGGAGAGGAAGAGAAAGAAAGAGGGAGAGAAAAGGAAGGAGCGATGACAGCGACCGTGACTGGGTGCCAGGGAACGGTGGCGGCTGCAGCTTTCACGCAGTGCCAGGAAAGAAAAGGCACAGGAGCAGATTCAGGAGAGGAAATCCGCTTCTGCAACTCTGTGTTCAGGCTAAAGAAGGGAGGGAGAGAGAGAGAAGGAAAGAGAGAGAGAAAGAGAGATGCCGCTCACTTGCTTATGGTTGTCTGAGGCTTCCTGTGGTATGTTTCTGGTGCAAGTGTTTGTCAAAACAGGAAGCAACGACCAGCAGTATGTCTCAGATCTCAGACTTATGAAGCTGTTTGTCTACTCAAGAGCTCCCTCTCTGTGTGTGTGTGTGTGTGTGTATGTGTGTGTTTGCAGTAGATGGTTCTCTGTATGTATTCAGGTATGTGGCTGTTATCAGTGCTAGCCTTTGCTTGTCTCAAGTTGCATGTGAAGTCCTGTGTGCTTGATGAACTTTGACCTCCAAGGAAGATTCGTGCTCCATGGGTGGGGATCTGGACCATTTCCTGATGGAAATCTTCAGGAAAGGGGGGGGTGTAAGTGTGTGTGGGTGTGTGTGTGTGTGAGTTTGAGACCTTCCTATTCGATGTGTGGACGTTTGAGCAGAAATGCCCGCTGCAGCATGTCAACACCAGGCAGGCTGGGCGAAGGGTGAGGAATTGTGGCAGGCCCGTCTCAGATTTCTCACCGAGACGCAGAGGCTCTGGGAGTTGACGTCAGCGAGCAACATCAAATGTGCCTCAACCCGGGTTATGAACTGCACTGCAGGCAGCTGGGGTATGTGAGCTGCAGTGGTTGTTTTTTTTTTTTTTTTTTTTAAGATATTTTTTTGAGCTTTCTGCCTTTTATTCGGATAGTGACAGTGGAGAGACAGACAGGAAATGAATGGGAGAGAGAGATGGGGCAGGATCGGCAAAGGACCACGGGTCGGACTCGAACCCGGGTCGCCGGAGTCATGGCGCGACTCCTCAGCCCGCTGAGCCACAGCGCCTCCGAGCTGCAGTGTTTTTGTGTGTGTGTCTGTGTGTGGGAGTGCAAGTGTGTGTTAGTGTACATAGGTGTGTGCATACACATTGTTCTGTCAGTCTTATGGGTCTCAGTAGATGTGTGCCTGTTTTTGCAGATTTATGTGCTTGTTGGTTCACATGGGCCTTTGTGTATTTAGGTGCAAGCATTCCAATAGCCTGTGTGAGAGTGTGTGTGTGTGTGTGAGAGAGAGAAGGAGAGATGTGAGAGTTTGTGTGTGTAAGAGAGTGTGTGAGAGTGGAAAGCAGTGCTGCATCCCCACACACTGTGCAGCCTCTCTATTTTAAGCCCCAGCCTGCTCCTCAGGGGACGGCGTTGCTAATGCGCTAAGCGCTCCATTTAGCCTAGCGCCGTAGAGAGCGCAGCACAGAGGCAGCACTCTAATGGAAGGCGGTTAGCCTCAAGCCGCCCCTCATGCTATCATGCTAACGCTCCACATCAGCCAGACCAGTGGCCCCATAAGGCCTCTCATCTGCTGGGCTAGAGCTGCGCCCATGCATCAGCATGTTTAATTGACAAAAAAATATTGTCAATTGATTTTTTGGATGCGTCAGAGATTATGAGATAAAATATGGACTAAAAATGATGATCAGTATGGTGGAGGAACAACAACTCAGTCTTCTGCACACACACATACACACACACTCTCTCTCTCTCTCTATATATATATATCTATCTCTTTCTCTTCCTTACTGTACCAAGCATGTTATTATTAACACACAAATATAGACAAGATAAGGGTCATCCTGGCATTTAGACAATGTTTCTATGTGTGTGTGTGTGTGTGTGTGTGTGTGTGTGTTTATGTGTCATGCTGCCAGCATAGTGCACAGGTCAGGGGTTATGACCTCTTAACCTTTGAGGGCCGGGTTGACTCCAGTGGTCCTGCTGAGTAGCAAGAAAACACCCTCCTCCCCCACCCCCTCTCGGCGTCCTATCAAGGGCTGTGCCCACCCTGGATTGCTCCTCGTTCCTATGCGGGAGGTCAGGTTTCTGTGTGTGTGTGTGTGTGTGTGCCGTACTACCTTCAGGAGAGCGGAGGGTCCCAGCTGCCGTCTTTAGGTTAACATGTTGCTATTCCAGAAGGATACCACCCCCTAGTCCTCCTGCTCAACAAGCAGAAGGAGTCTAATTCTGGGAGGGCTTGAATCGCACAAAAACACACACATACACGCACACACACACAAGCCAAACACACACACGCACACACATACACACACACACACACTGCCCGCCCTATCCGGATAGGAAGGAAGGGCGACGCAAACAACAAAAGGAACAGAAAAGCCCCAGACCCCTCTCTGCCAACACACACACACACACATTTAGAAAACATTCCAGCACAGCAAACACTCTCTCACAAACACTTCCTCAGCCGGCGCTCCTGGACACAGTAGAGGCAAGAGTTCGGCAGCACCTACCGTGTTAGCGGGGCTCCACAGCGTTTCTGTGCTCAACGGGGAATTATCCCAAACACTGGGTCCCGAAATGGGCACAGTGTTTGGGAGAGGAGATTAGGAGGCCTTGCTGTAGCCTAGAGGAGGAGCGAGAGAGAGAGAAGGAGAGAGAGAGGGAGAGAAGGAGAGAGAGAAGAAGTGTTGAGAAGAGTGACTGAAAGAAGAACTGCAGGAGTAGAGAGGGACTGGAGGTTCTTCAGGATGGACTTATGAAAGGTGAGTCTGTTAGTGCTATGAGACTGCTGTGTGTGTGTGTGTGTGTCTGAGGTGTGGAAATGAGAGGTATGCAGCAGGGTGGAGGAGGGTCAGAGTGTGTGAGCGATTTGTGTGTTTTCAGGGACCGTGGGCCGGTAGAAACACACACATCCTCCCTTCTCCTCCTCCTCCGCATTCCATGCGACATGGCAGAAGTTGCGAACGCGTCACCTTGTGCTAGGAGAGACTAACATGCTAGTTGTGGGACTAAGGGTAAAGAAGGGGCCATATGCTGCTTGTGTTTCTCTCTCTCTCTTTCTCTCTCACAAACACACACACATACACACACACACACACAAATACACACAGTTTATTGACTTCTCTTCCTCTCCCCTCTCTCACCGTGACAATATCTCTGGCTCTTTGTTTAATGACTGGTTGTAGCGCCAAAACTCAGTCAAGTGCTTGCTGCCATACAAAAATGGAATTGTTTATGTCTGTTCTGTTTTAGTGAATAATCTGTTTTCAGACTGGCATGGTATTGTTTGCTGTCGGCTTCCTTTTGCATTTCACAACTGCATTTTCTTTAAAAAAGAAAAAAAAAGAATGAAAATGAGACGGCTATGTTCCTGTGCGGTGCTGCTGCTCTAGTCTGTCTGTTGCTTTCTGTTGCTGGTAGTGTTGCCAATTCCATTTTCCCACCATTATGGCTCTGGCTGACAGTAAACACATGGCTCATGGTTGCCATTCTGGTCCAGTGTCACCTGAATGCCATTCAGATGACTGTGACTGCCATTAGCAATGCTAGGGGCCAGTGCATCTGTCGGCGGGCATGGCTGGCTTTCCCCAGCGGTAATGCCAGCACGGCGGGTTAATGAAGTGAAACGGAGCGAAGCGATGGATTGTGGCCAGCCAAGAGGGTGCATTCAGACTCTATAAACAAACATGCGCATGTCATTATCTCCATCTTCCCCTCCTCTCCTCCTCCTCATTATCATCATCATCATTGTCTGTCACTTTTTATCTGACTTTTAAATCTCTTCTGATCTGAAGCTCTTGAGTCCTCTTTTATTCTGTTGCCTTTCAGTCGATGATGTCAATTTTTCCAACTCTCTCTCTCTCTATCTCACTCATCCCACTCTTCGTAGAGGAGCTCAGCTCCATGCGTCTGCCATCCAGTACTGCAAAGTAGTCGGGCAGGGACAGGAGACACAGTAGATGTTTCTGCTCTCTGATCCACCGCACACTACTGAGGACTAAGGACTGCCTGAAGGTCAAGAGCTCTGTGCTCATTGATCAGGTGGGGTGGTGTGTGTGTGTGTGTGTGTGTGTGTGTGTGTGGGTGGGTGTGGGTGGGTGTGTGTGTGTGTAGGGTAAACCACAACTACTGCAGGATTGCTGGGTAACCCACTGGATAGCTGTAGGAACAAAAAGCGGAGGCCCCTCCTCGCTTAGGCTTTTAACATAATTATAATCCCGCAGAAGCGTGACAGTGACTTACTACCTGCATCCCAGCAGATAGGGGTCGACCCCTTCTGCTGCGCCGCAATATGGCCATTTCATCACAGAAACGACTCCACCGTCAGCATATCATGCATGTTCCATAGCAGCCCATAATGCAGATGAGTCACTTTTATCAGCTAACATACAGTACGCAACCCCAGAGTAACGCCCGCACCTCCAAGCCTGAGACTCACAAGAGCTTCTTTTTAACTCTTTCCCTCTCTCACACACATACTCTCTCTTTCTCTTTCTCTATGTATGTGGTTTGCCCTTGTGTACGGGGGAAACAGACCTATTAGAGACTGTGGCACTGTTCCATGTTTTTTAATGTAAGACAGATTTTTTTCTCTGCCTAGTTTCAAAGCGATGTGGTCCCAATACTGAACAGATTTTTCACAGCAAAACGCCTCCTGTCCACAGGTGTGGAGAACATGGAAGAGATGGAAAGGGTGCGGAGTGTAGCGACCAAAGACTCTAGAACGGCACGCTCCACTCTAGAAGCCTAAGTAGCCACCTCCATAAAAGCACAAGCTACCCTCCACCACCACAGACAGACAGGCAGGAAGGCAGACAGCATTAAGACCAAGCCGTTCACTCACGAGGCAGTCGACCCCTTCTCTTTGCCTGCACCCACAGCTCACGGGGTTCCAGTAGGCTCTAAAGGGGAGTGTATACGCCTTCATTTACATGAGGCCAGTGGGACTGAGAAAAGCAGCACCATGGGTGGGTCCAGCGGACGCTGTGTGTTTTTGTTGCTCATGAGAGGGGCACGACTGTAATTGTTTGGATTTATTTAGTCCGTTTCTGAAAGGGAGGCGGCGGTTTGGAGGGAATGCTGTTTGCTGGGAATCAATGGGCTGTTTGTGCAGAGCCTCATGGCAGATTTGTGTGCAGCTGTGTGCGTTATTTTGAAGTACGTGAGGAAGATTGGTCATGCCTGGTCTGAGAGATTTGTCGTGGCTTTGGCTTGCACTGTTTTGGACAAGGTGATTTCACACATAACAAAGGCCCAATGATTTAGACATTATCCCAGAAAGAAAATGACAAAAAAAAACTGTCTATTCCAACCTTGGACTCTCAACAAACATACTAGACTTGTGTTTATGTGTGTGTGTGTGCTTGTGTGTGTGTGTGCGCCTTGCGTTTATATGTGTTTGTGTGGAAATGTCCTCAGTGAGGTCGGACTTCTCAGAGTGTGAGTTAATCAGTGTCTGTAGAGAGTTTGTTGTGTGTGTGTGTTTGTGTGTGTAAAGCCAGAGGCATAGTCTCTCACAGTCTCTCTCATCTCTGCTTTAAACCCACAAGCTGCTGCATGGAGGGGGCACGGACTAAAAGGAGCCTCTAAAAAGAGCAGTCTCTCGCTGAGATCAATTCAAACGTATTTACAGAGAGGAGGGGGAATAGCAGGGAGAGAAAGAGGGAGAGAAAGAAAGGGGGGGGGGGAGAGGGAAAAAGGATCACAACCAGATTGGCAGGCGTCCAAGAGGACTCGGTGCCAGTCCTTGTAAGAGCCAGCAGTGAATGATGACAAGGAATCCCCCCCACACCCCCTCACGCACACACACACACACACACACACCTCATTTTCCTAGAGTTGGGGGGGATGTGTGTATGTGTCTTGTTGGCATGTGTGTTTGTGTGTGTATGTGGCATGCACAAACAAAGACTGAGCACAAGAGGAAGACACCTTGAAAGGATCGGTCCATCACCCGGGGATCATCCTTCCTCTTCCAGACCCATGGAACGCTGGGAAAGAGAATGCTACTCCAGCTAGGGTTCTGTTCCGGGAGCCGGCACTAATGTCCCATAATGTGTTGTACCCAACTATTGTCTCACAGCACAAGGCACCTTGGCTCCGCTCCAGACATCACCAATCCATCTCCTCCTTTTTTTCCCTCTCCTCCGGTACCAGTGTTTGGGCATCCAGCGTCTGCCCACACACACACACACACACACACACACACACAGAGCGAGAGTGAAGGAGAGACACATAATTCTAGATCATCAGATACCAAAGGCTGTTTTTGCTTATCGCTGTCAAGGTGTCGGCCATCTCCATAAATTCTCACAGCGGTAGACGAGCGAGACACAATCCTCCCGGCTTGTTTACCGATGACTCATTTCGGCCCCAATAATGACGGCAATCTGTCTGGCAGAGGCAGTAAGTGCAGCCTGATGGAGAGGGAGGGGGGTTGGGGGGGTGGAGGTGTACAGTAGATGGGTGCGGGACGGGGTGGGATTGGATGGGATGATGCATGTCATCCGTAATGCCCGGCCTCACCAACACACAGGGGAAGACAACGGGAGACAGTGATGGAGGCGCCGGGAAATTGCCCCCACGATTGAAAACAAGCCCCCTCAGAGTGTCTGAGCATCTGTAAACAAACACCCCCACAGCCTCGGATACCCAGAGCCTCCCCCAGTCCCCATCTCCATCCACTCTGGTTGCCCAGAATAGGTAATAGAAGTGCATTATGGGAGGCTAATATCATTTTTCCCTGCTAGATAAGTGACCCGGTGGTCCTAAGAGACACGGCGGGGCTCACACAGGCTATTTGCTCCTTGCTGAGCCAGGCAGAGTCAAAGAGGGGCTGGGGTGTGGGTTGGTGGGTTTGTGTGTGTGTGTGTGTGTGTGTGTGTGTGGTTGCCAGCAGTGGGAGGAGGGGGGATTCTTGAGATAAATTGCTCTGAGAAAAAAACACACACACACACACATGTACACACACACACACACACACACACACACACTCACACATGCCCACACACATAAACATACAGTATGTGCACTCACACACAAATACACACACTCTTTCTCTTTTCCTCTTACTGTATCTGGGTGGTGCCTGATCATGGCAGTCAATCAGATTGCTTTCTCTCCAACGAGGAAACAAATCAGCTAATTGCATGCACCTCTCTAATGAACACCATCCGTCATTGATTCTCATTTGTGCACTCTTGCGAAGCACCTGTTTGCTGTTCCCGACAGACAGATAAATGTGAGGGGGACTAAAAAAGCTTCGGACCTCTGCACATGCTTCCTTGTTATCACAGCAGAGTTTCTGTTAAAGTGTCTGCCGTTCTCTCAGTCTGGCATTCACAAAAACACTTGCCTAGCCTGACTAGTCAGCTATGCTTAATGTGTGTGTGTGTGTGTGTGTGTGTGTGTGTGTGTGTGTGTGTGTCTGTGTGTGGGACAGACGCACCTGACCCCAGGCGGTCATCATTACTTAGTTTGTTCCCCAGGTCAATGGCTATTGATGGTGTCCATGGGTCGCAACAAACGACCATGAGCCCCGCTCCATCTCCATCAACCTTCCAAGACTGTCTGTAATGAGGTCACTGGGCCATGCAGTCTGATTAGATCACTAATTGCCTCTCTCTCTCTCTCTCTCTCTCTCTCTCTGAGCTCCAAGTTGTTTTCATCCATCCATCCATCTATCCATCCTTCATCTCAGACCTGCTTACTTCTAATCACTTTCTCCTCTCCTCCGTCGGTTCATCCCCTTCTTCATTTCTTCCCTAATGTCATCAGTTCTTTCTTTTTCCTTTTGGCACTTTTCACTTCACTCTTTCTCATTCCTCCTCCTCTTTCCCATCCACCTTCTCTCCTCTCTCCCCTCTGTCTTCTCTGCTTTTTTTCTGGGTTTAGCACTTGAAACAGAAGTGTTTCTGGAAAAAGTCGCTCCGAAAGCAGCCGTGCCCGTTCCCTATGTCCCTGTGTTGCATTATTCAGGCACCCCTTTGATTTGGATCTGAGCCGCTGTGCCACAGACACCATTGGCCTCTAACTAACTCGAGCCCATACAACCCAACCCATGGGTCAGGGGGTTCCGAAAAAAGCGGAGGCAAGGCGCTCCAAAAGTAAAGTGAAGATGGGGGGGGGGGGGGGGGGGGAGTTCTGAAGGTGCGGCGGCAAGGCTTGAAGGTGTCATATGTACATAGGGGAAATGTACATAGGGGAAACCCTGCTCTACTTTCTCTCTACCTCCTATACCAACCTCCAACCCAACCTTCAACCCAAACGCCTTTAACCCAACCCTTTAACCCAGCCCTCAACTCAGTCCTATACCAGGACCAAGACCCAGGCCCGGCGTCATGGGCGGGCCATAGGGGGCCGTGCCAGCCCTGGGACTCACCTGTGCCCGCCCTGGAACGCGAGCCTGTTGGCGTTATGTGATTAGAATATTAATAGCCTGACTGTATCCTGTTCAAACGTATGATGAATAGAATACAGTTACTTTGTTGAAATAAATGGATTACACAACGATATTTTCCTATTTCACACGGTTGAATTCGCTGTCAGATCTTACAATCTAGTTCAGATTCAGCTTGCATGAATGATCATGTCAGTGACACTGAGCCAGCTCAACAGGGAGAAAAGCTCTTTGTTAACTGCATACCGGTAAGACACGTTTTTACTACGGAGCAGCCTGCTCTTACTATATATTCATGGTATATTATTATAAAGTGATATGCCCATGTTTCGGTGGACTGAAGTTAAGTTCACTCTCATCATCAAAGGTTCTGTCAGAAGATGTAGGTGCTATGCTCGCGTGCCCCCATGGATAGCTACAGCCATTATGGCTGTCTAATCCCATGTCACTGCTGTTACTTTGGTAGGCTACTCAAAACCGTAGATAATACCACCATAAAAGGAAAAAATATATAGGCGTACAGGGCTGTTTCAACAACTAGGCTAGGCCTATACAGTAATCACAACAAATCAGTTGTTCAGTGTTTTCTTTAAGTAGCCTATATGCCAAACACTTTTAAAACGAGCTGGATTATCAGGTGAGATAATGTTATGGTCTAGCATTTTGATGTGTGTTTGTGTGTGTTAGAGGCTGTTACGATTTCAAAATCAAATGAGCTCTTGATGTATCTTTACTTTCTGACATGGTGAATGCGCTTCTATTAGTCTATCTGTGCCCAGCCCAGTCTTCTCCTTCTCTTCACAATGTCTTCCCTCTGTCCTCACCCCAGGGTCACCACACAACTGGCAAACTGGCAGCTGCGTGCTCTCAAGTTTCCTCTCGTCTCTTTTTCTGTCTCCATCATATCTTTCTCTTTGTCTGTCTGTCTGTCTGTCCGTCTGTCTGTCTCTCTCCCTCTATCTCTTTGTCTGTCCCTGTCCCTTACTCTCTGCCTCTCTCTCTTAGTCTGTCTGTCTGTCTCTCTCCCTGTCCCTTTTTGTTTCTGTCTGTCTCTCTCCCTCTTTCTCTCTGTCTGTCTGTCTGTCTGTCTCTTCCCCTCTGCATGCAGTTGCTTGAGCAGAATCCCAATAAAATGCCCCCCTGTGCTGGGGGCAGCAGGAGCACATGGCAGGGGACGTGTCTCTAGCAAGCAATTAATTTCTGCACCAGGCCACCCGCCCCCCCCTACACACACACACACACACACTCCCAAAGAAGCCGTTGTTATTGGATTTCCATTTAATAAATGACTCGCATTACTCATAGTCCTTCTGGAGGCTTCTGACTTGAGTGTGCTTGTGTGTGTGTGTGTGTGTGTGTGTGTGTGTGTGTGTGTGCGTGTACATGTGTGGGAGGTTGGTGTTTGTGTGGTAATGACAGAGGCGCGTGGCTCAGCAACACTTTGAGCTGTCATGTGCCTTTAGTTGGGTGAGTGCGGTCACAGTGGTCACACACAGTGCGATGCTCCACCCCTCGGCTGAGTGTGTGTGTATCTACTGTATGTGTTTGTGTATCTGCGTGTGTGTCTTTGTTGTGTTTGTGTATGCCTTGTTTGTGGTGTGTGTGTGTGTGTGTGTGTGTGTGTGTCTGTGTGTGGCAGAGACAGGAGCGAGAGACTCCATGCTGACTGGCTACTGCTTGTTCTGCTTTGCCATTCTAACGATGTCGTTCATTCTGTCGGTGGAGGGGGCAGATCTTTGTTCCAATCTCTGGTTCTCCCAGGGGTGCCACTAAGGGGGGTGGGGGCTGGGAGAAGCTGCATTCCTTTGCCAGACAACTATCATCCGGCAGGAATCCGGATCTTTATCTTTTAACATACAAGTGTCGTCTTTCTCCTCACGGAATCGCGCTTGAATCCTGTGGTGAGCGACTACGTTCCGTACATACCTGCGTTAAGAGAGCTACTCTCAAGCAAAGAAGAGATTCTATCATTTGAAACATACTATTTTAAATGATTAGTTAATTCATTCATTCATTATTTAATCTGTCTGATCATGCACATATTCTCACAGTGGGATTCAGGTTTCCTTCAGAGAGTTTTTCCCCTTCCTCAGGGGCCTAGTCTCTGATGTGCATTTAAAGAGTTGGGTTACAGTCTGTCTGTGGACAAGAGCTGGACTCGGCTGGGCTGCCTTGACAACTGGCTCCTGTCACTTTGTCCATACAGCTGGTCTGCCTCAGTGTGTCCCTAACATACACACACACACACACACACACTGACATACATACATAGATGCACACACCCACACACACACACATGCATACACTTACATAAATACACACAAACACACACACAAACATAAATAGACACACACATCAATAAGAGACACACACATACAAGCCCTACTGCAGTTGACCACCCAGGCGGGGCGTCTGCATGCCTCACATAGCCAGACACCTCTCCGGGCCCCTCACTCCAACAGGCCCCCACTGGGGGGGTTGGCATTATGTCCAATGCATTTCTCCAGCTGTAATTGAATGGGTGGTGCTTGGCATCCACCTCAGCAGTGTGTGTGTGTGTGTGTGTGTGTGTGTGTGTGTGTGTGTGTGTGTG
>JAGFZM010000441.1:2823-22535 GCA_017657215.1 Limnothrissa miodon | reverse complement strand
GTGTGTGTGTGTGTGTGTGTGTGTGTGTGTGTGTGTGTGTGTGTGTGCGTGTAGCTGAATGTGAGCGATATCTGCTGACTTTCTGATAATTGCCCTAACTCTACAGTTAATGCTGAACTCACCAGACTGATTTATGCACAGGTGGTGTTTGTGTGTTTGTATGTGTGTGTGTGTGTGTGTGCGTGTGTGTGAGTACCCTTTGTTGTTGTACACGACTGCCTGCATGCACTGCCTGTCGTGACTGATTTACCTGCATTCATTATTATCTTGACCGGAGGATTATATTTTTTTTATTAGTGCGTCAGCAGTGCTGCGGTGCGCGACCACGTGTTTATGCGTTACCTCCACACACTGTACTGTATGTCAGCAGTTTGAGTGTGTGTGTGTGTGTGTGTGTGTCCCACTGCGTGTTAGGCTCTGCTGATTACAACGAATTCTCATGTATATGGTGGAGGTGGTGGGAGGTACCTGGGGAAGTGTGTGTGTGTGTGTTTATATGAGAGTGCAAGGAAGTGTGTGAATGTATTTGCAGTCAGCTATTCATGATTGTGTGTCTTTGCGGAGGTCTTTTGAAAGTGGTTTGTACTGATAATGTGTGTGTGTGTGTGTGTGCATGATGTGTATTTATCTGTGGAATTGTGTGTGTTGGAGGAGGAGACATGTACCAGTGGCTGTGTATATATGTGTGTGTGTGTGTGTGTGTGTGTGTGTTAGGGATGTCAAAAAATTTAAATATCTTTAACCGGTTAAAACGCCTCATTAACCGGTTAAAAACAGTTAACCTGTTTATTTGTTACCCTAGTTATGGCAGCGTCAAACTACAATTTTACACCCGTCAAAATACAATTTTAACACAGGTTTATTATTTTTTTAATATTCACTGCACTGCCGCATCTAATATAGCCAGTTCAATTGATCTCTGAAGAATACTCTGGGTGCTTTTGTAAATTCAATCTGCCACTCTGAAAATGTTATACCACTCTGCAGTTCAAAAAAGATGAGTGTTTTATTTTTCTGTAAATAAACGAACGTTTTTTGACAAATCAAACTGACTCATTTTTAACCGGTTACAGATCATTTTAACCGATTATGTTTTTTTTAACTTTTAACCGGTTAAAAAACGGTTAAAGTTTAACCATTTACATCCTTAGTGTGTGTGTCTGCTTGATGTGCTCCTGTGGTTGTGTGTGTTTTTGGTGTTTGTGTGTGTGTGTCTTTCTCTCCTCTTGATGTGTACCCGTGTGTGTGTGTGTGTGTCCTTGTGGCAGTGCTGTGTGTGTGTACGCGTCTACAGTCTGTGTGTGAGAAGTTGCTGAAGCTGTGCCCTGATGTGTCCTGCAGCTCCACCTGGCAGCGCTGGCGTCTCTGAAGGGGGACGTGCTGGAGCTCAACAAGAGGCTGCTGCAGAGCGAGCGGGAGCGCGACCAGCTGGAGAAACGGCTGGCCAAAGCCCAGGTGAGATGCCGACACTGACGCTACCTGGCAACCTGGCACTGTGGCAGTAGGGCCTGGCAAATGCTTCTGTCACACAAACACAAACACATACACACCAGGTGAGACGCCAAGGCTGACACTACCCAGCATCATGGAATGGCTGGCACACATTACAACACAACACTACTTAATACAAACATAAACACAATGCAACACAAATTAAACACAAGACTCGCATAACTAAAGTAAGATACCACAAAAAACAAAAGCAACACACCTTAATACAAAAACAACACACCTTAACACTAGGGGTGGTACGATTCATGAAAAAAAGCCGAACCATTCGGTTCGCTTGTCACGGTTCGGAACGTGTGTGCGTGGCACGGTTCGATGGTTCGACAATGTAGCCTTGTGCCTGTATCTGACCTCGCGCTCATATATGCATTTTATTGTTATGCGTGAAATTAAATAGGCTGAGTTGTGGAGTGTAGGTGGTGCAGGTCACTGTAGAAATGTCAAGTGGGAGAGAGGTGGAAGGCTGCTCAGGAGTTGGAGCATGCGCATATGATGCCAGGTAACATAAAATAGACAGAACTGGGACTATAAGCAAGCATTGAGCAACACACATTCTACGTTACCCTACGCTAATGGCAACACTTCCATTTTATAAGTTCATCCAAGAAGACATCATCCCAGTGTTTCGGTAGATAGCATATGGAGGAGCGAGTCTGTTAGGAACAACTTCTACTCTCCGCCGCATTTAAAGCAAGATGCCACCGATTTTCAATATTGAAATATCCTTACCCTAACTTAGACAAGTTGATCCATACTGTCTCGTCTCCGTGCGTGCATGCGATGCTACTTTATTAGATTTTAGCTTTACCTTGTAGTTCTTTCAATAAAGTCCTAACGGGGAAGAAGTTAGAAGGGACCACACACATCCACGTCTTTCTTATTTACAAGCGGTTACTCAAGTGACAAGAAATAAAACATAGAGATTTTCTAAGTGCATAATAAGGAGAATATATGGCGGAAAAAACGCATGGGAGTCATTTGTTGTCTGCTTATGTGAAACACAACGGCACTAGAGGCTGTTTTCGCTTGTTATCACGTCTCCACAATGTATAGTTCTCCTTTATTCAACAGCAGTAGGCTAGTCAGTGCAAGTAGGTCTCAACTCTTGGTAGAAAATGTGGACATGAACTGATATTCTTGCAGAAGAACGTGAAAATAAAGTGAACCAAGGAATGCCATTTTAAACAATGCAGTGTGTTTGCTTTGCTTTGCAATATTTTATATCGATCATTTTATGCGTTTAACATATTTCAGTAGCACTTTAAGTTTTAAACTGAAAATCCAACCATATGTATCCAAATACAACAGTTTAATTTCAAGTTTAAAAAGTATTCTCACTCTCAGGTAATAGAAGCCGTTGCTGTTTTGTGTTGAGCTAGTTGAATTTGCTTCACTTTTTGTTTATGACTTTTGCTATTGTAATGACGTTGTTATAGGTAATTATGTTAAATTAACTCTTACTCAAGTCAGAGCTGTAAAATTTAAGCTCTGTAAAACTTTGTGTGTTAAAAATCATAAAAGTTCCTGTAGATGGCAATACACATTGTGCTTTTTTGCCAAATAAATGAAAAGCATGTTGAAATCATCAATGTGCTCCTCCTTATCAAGAAAAAAAATAAAAAGAACCTCATCGAACCGAAAACCGTCACCCTCAAACCGTGATCCAAACCGAATTATGGGTTTTGTGAACCGTCCCACCCCTACTTAACACATATGCGACACAAACACATGTAGGATGTGATTGCTGAACTGTAGCCTGCAACCGGACACTGGCACAACACAATATGGCAAAGACCTACACACTGCGTCATAGCCAAACAATGACAGCTCAGCTCCACATTCACACTCTGTATTATACAGTACAGTAGCTCAGCATAGCACGTAGGGTTAGCTACACACAGCACTGAGTCGGCTTCAACAGAATTCAGCCGGTGTTCTGTGCTCCAGTTTGAACCCTGTGGGAGCTCTGGAACCTTTTTAAGGTTCTGGAAGGGAGATAAAAGGGTTCCATTTGAGATGGGCACTGGCGCTCGTGTCGCATGTGCTCTCCTTCCCCTCCTAACGAGGCAGTCCATCTGTCACCCCGGACAAGGCATCCGGCCAATCAGACGGATGTTCTCACCATTACATCATTCTTTCATCAGTGAGATCATCCCTATTTTTTTGGACGTCCAGGCCCATCAAAAACAACCCCCTGCCAAGCTATGTCAGAGAGTGTCACAGAGAGTGTGTGTGTTTTCTTGCCTGTTTCTCTGTGGTCAGCAGTAGGATTTTAACAGTTTATTTGTTTAAACGTATTTATATCTACTACTGTAATTATGGAGCGCTATAGTAAGATATGCAACGATTGTGAAATGTGTGTGTGTGTGTGTGTGTGCTCTCGCTCTTGGAATCGGGGAAATTGATTTTGTGGGTCTGTTTGGCAGTGGGGAGATCCTTCCATATGTCCGTGCACCCAAGACTCCTTAGTATCCATGCCAACCCCCAGTGCTACACATTTTTCTGATATAGCTATTCTCCCCTAGGGCTCTCCAATTTGTGTGTGTGTGTGTGTGTGAGAGGTTATTAAACCACACTTGATTGAATACAGATTGCACAAGCTGTGCTTGGACCTTGTCTCGTGCAAATGTTCATTATCCCAAAAATTTGAAAAATTCAATTCAATTCTATGTTATTTGTACAGCACATTGTACAAAAGTCATGTCTTGTAGCGCTTCACAGCAAAGAGCACCAATGAGCAACGGGGGCAAGGAAAATCTCCCCATCATTTTTTTCATCTTCTTGTGGTTTAGGAAGAAACCTTGGGCAGGTCCATGGCTCAAGGGGTCATGTAGGGTTGCAAATCTTTAACAAAAATACATCATCCCCAGAACTCTAGATCTCTCATCCCCAGAACTCTAGAACATGTCCTTCCGTCTCTTCTCCCAGTCGCTGTTGCATGCAGGATATCTCGCCTGGGTGGGCGCCTGGATCAGTGTGTACTGTAGCTCTCCCTCTCAGCAGTGATTTACTGCATCGTTCTAATCCCCACATATTTGTAACCAAGGCCCCGCTGACTAGAACCATCCCACCCACACTGACAGCAGCCGTGAAAACCAGCGCAGGCCATCGCAACGGGGAGAGCCGACCACCTCTGACCTCTCCGCCGGGGCTGAAGGTCGACTGGAAAGCCAATCAGTCCAGCCTGTGTGACAGCATGTCACAGCCTTGAGTGATACACGGCACTGAAAACCGTTTTAATTGCCTGAGTTCCATTTAAAGACACATTCCTCATAGGATTCCAGCTCAAGGAAAGCCCTGAGAGCAATTTCTGTGTGTGTGTGTTTGTGACAGAAGCCTTGTTCGAGAGCCAAGAACCACATGTGCACACACACACACACACACACACATACACCCTGCATCCCTCATAAGCACTCCAAGGGGCTTACACATTCCCTTGCAGTCGGTCTTCATAGACTGCAATCAATTACATTGCTGTGCAACAGAGCAACACTGATCACCAGTAGTAGCAGAACGTCACAGTCACACAGCGTTAGCCTGCTAACCTATAAAAAGCCACCCTTGCAAACAGGGCGTGCTAACAACTTATGTGCCAGCAAACCTTTCTCATGGTGTCACAGAGGCTTGCTCCTACATTTATGCATTCAGCAGATGCTTTTATCCATCGCGTCTGCTGCTTCAGGGCCAGTCTCCCCCAGAGCAACCTAAGGTTAAGTCTCTTGCTCAAGGGCACAATGTCGGGAGTCAGGATTCGAATGCTTGTTTTTAGGCTGCTACATGCTACTGTAGCTAGATTCTCTAACAGCAGTACTATTACCACCCTAAGGCCTTCAGGAACAGCCCCTTTTAGGAGTCTCTTGCCACAGGCCTGATAGTGCTTCTTCAAGGGCTTGTTGTTCCTAAAAGCCCTGAGGGCTGGTGAGGGTACTGAGGGACTTCATTGTGCCCCTATTAGCTCTGTCAGCCTAAGTTGCATGCCTATCTTCAACCTCTGACCTCTCCACACAGGCCTGTTTGTTTTGGAGACGGGAGTGGGAGGTGGTGGGGAGGGGGGCTGTAAAGGGGGTGTACAGGGGTCATTCTTGACCTTTGAACCCTACGACCTCTTGGCTATATAGCACAGCTCCTGGGTGTGTGAGAAACTCTTATGGTTGTGAGAGCCTTTGTGCGCGGCAGCGTTTCTGTGCACCTCACGAGGTTCATGACGGGTAGCACGACCTCCCGCAGACTCAGCCAAGGACCTGAGCTCACACTCCTTTACCACTTCTAATGCTTAGGCCAAAAAACAAAGCCCTGTAGAACCTGATAATGTAATAAATTCCCAACAATCTAATAATCCTGATAATGTAATAAAAATGTCCTCATAAGTCCCTAAAACATGTAATAAAACCTGATAATGTAATAATTTCCCAATAATGTAATACCGTGCATTTTTCAATAATGTAAAAATCGCCATACTGGTAATGTAATAAAGTGTTACATTGATGGGGAGTTATTACATTATCAGGTTAGCCTCAATTTTGCAGAACCTGATAATGTAATAATTTCCCAATATTGTAATAAATTTGGTCAGAACTGAAATGTTAGGACACCAGTTAATTTGTACCAAGTGGTGATGCTCTGTATGTGACCACCCACTATTATTTTGCTCATAATTCTGTCCCAATTGTATTAGATCTCTTCATCATCACTTGCAGATATTGCAAGATTTTCAGTGCTCAAACAGTGTACTCGGAGCTTATTTAAAGGAACAGTACATTTGTGGCCAAAACTGGTACCGCAATCACGTTCAAAATACTGCAGTGCATAATATCCTATTCCCCTCCTTTTAGACAAAAGGTGCCCAGCTAGGTTGCCAAAATCAGAAAGGTGGAGGGTGGAGAACCAGGCCAAAGCACAATACACACATGATGTCAACATCAACATCAGTTGAGGACTGCAACTTCACTTTTGTAATGGAAATATTCAGGCTGGATTACTGTTGTCAGCGATTAAAGTATTAGAAATCATGATTCCTTATTAATATCTAATACAAACCGGATTCCATAAAAGTTGGGACACTATACAAATCGTGAATAAAAACTGAATGCAATGATGTGGAGGTGCCAACTTCTAATATTTTATTCAGAATAGAACATATCACGGAACAAAAGTTTCAACTGAGAAAATCATTTTAAGAGAAAAATATGTTGATTCAAAATTTCATGGTCTCAACAAATCCCCAAAAAGTTGGGGCAAGGCCATTTTCACCACTGTGTGGCATCTCCCCTTCTTCTTACAACACTCAACAGACATCTGGGGACAGAGGAGACCGGTTTCTCAAGTTTAGAAATAGGAATGCTCTCCCATTCTTGTCTAATACAGGCCCCTAACTGTTCAATCGTCTTGGGCCTTCTTTGTCGCACCTTCCTCTTTATGATGCACCAAATGTTCTCTTGAGGTGAAAGATCTGGACTGCAGACGGGCCACTTCAGTACCCTGATCCTTCTCCTACACAGCCATGATGATGTGATTGATGCAGAATGTGGTCTGGCATCTTGTTGAAAGAGATGATGTCCTGAAAGAGATGACGTCTGGGTGGGAGCATATGTTGTTCTAGAACCTGAATATATTTTTTCTGCATTGAGGGTGCCTTTCCAGACATGCAAGCTGCCCATGCCACACACACTCATTCAACCCCATACCATCAGAGATGCAGGCTTCTGAACTGAGCGTTGATAACAACTTGGGTTGTCCTTGTCCTTTTTGGTCCGGATGACATGGCGTCCCAGATTTCCAAAAAGAACTTTGAATCGTGACTCGTCTGACCACAGAACAGTCTTCCATTTTAAATGATCCCTGGCCCAGTGAAAATGCCTGAGCTTGTGGATCTTGCTTAGAAATGGCTTCTTCTTTGCACTGTAGTTTCAGCTGGCAATGGCGGATGGCACGGTGGATTGTGTTCACTGACAATGGTTTCTGGAAGTATTCCTGAGCCCATTCTGTGATTTCCTTTACAGTAGCATTCCTGTTTGTGGTGCAGTGTCGTTTAAGGGCCCGGAGATCACGGGCATCCAGTATGGTTTTACGGCCTAGACCCTTACGCACAGAGATTGTTCCAGATTCTCTGAATCTTCGGATGATGTTATGCACAGTTGATGATGATAACTGCAAAGTCTTTGCAATTTTTCACTGGGTAACACCTTTCTGATATTGCTCCACTGTCTTTCTGCGCAACATTGTGGGAATTGGTGATCCTCTACCCATCTTGGCTTCTGAGAGACACTGCCACTCTGAGAAGCTCTTTTTATACCCAGTCATGTTGCCAATTGACCTCATTAGTGTTAATTGGTCTTCCAGCTCTTCGTTATGCTCAAATTAACTTTTTCCAGCCTCTTATTGCTACTTGTCCCAACTTTTTTGGGATTTGTTGACACCGTGATATTTTGAATCAACATTTTTCCTTATTATACATTTACTCAGATTAAACTTTTGATCTGTCATCTACGTTCTATTACAAATAAAATATTGACATTTGCCATCTCCACATCATTGCATTCAGTTTTTATTCACAATTTGTTTAGTGTCCCAACTTTTTTGGAATCCGGTTTGTACATCAGCGCCTTTTCATGATTAATTCACATTTATTTTTTACTGTTCCTTTAACATCACTAGGTGATGGCAGTGGACTATTGGTTTCTTTTTTCCCCTGTCTCCGTTTCAGCGGGTTGGGTTGAATGTCATGATGATGTTGGTGCGGGCCTTAAATATCACTACTGCATGACATGAGTAATGGAAGATAAAAAAATGGAAAGGACCTGAAAACGTAGTTTTAATAGTCTAAAGTCTTCAGCCAGTAGTGTTTCACCTATTGAAAGGACAATAGGCCAACAGAGGACCCACTCAAAGTGCCTCATTCATCTGCCAGGCCAAGGGAAAATAGAGCAAATGCATTGAACATACGGTATATTGTGTAATTATTAAGGGACATTGCTGCACAAATCAACACATAGGCCAGTTCCAAGTCCAGTTGGTCAATGTAAATGACTGTTAGAAACTCAAATTTTCTCTGTGGCCTATTGGTTTATTACTACTGAAAATCCCTTTAATAGGCCTACTGTAAAAAAAAAACTCTGCATTCACTCATTTCACAAATAAATAATATCTGCAAATAGTAAAGCAGCAGGGTAAAGGTAGAGAGAACCTGATGCCAGACCAGCTTCAACATTTGGACCCCTGAAATTGGTGACCTAATGCTACAGCACTGACCAAAGTTATTACAATATTGGAAAATTATTACATTATTGGGTTCTGCAAAATTGAGGCTAACCCGATAATGTAATAACTCCCCATCAATGTAACACTTTATTACATTATCAGTATGGCGATTTTTACATTATTGGGAAATGCATGGTATTACATTATTGGGAAATTATTACATTATCAGGTTTTATTACATATTTTTGGGAATTATGAGGAATTTTTTATTACATTATCAGGATTATTACATTATTGGGAATTTATTACATTATCAGGTTCTACAAGCCCTTTTATCAAAGTATCGTTATCGTGTGTGTGTGTGTGGGGGGGGGGGGGATCATGGCTGGCTGCACAGGAACAATCATTCCCACATCCCCAACGACGATAAACGGAGATCACCAACTTTAATTAAATTCCTTCTCCTCCCGTCGCGTGTTCTTGGCTCTGGCTAACAAGGCTCGGGCTCTCAAATGTCCACAACAGCCGCGGCGAGGTCACCGCCTGTTTCGTGGGAGTGGAAGCCCCTCTTTGATTCACCCGCTTACCGATCAATGACGCACGCTTACCCCTCTCTGTCTGTCCGGCCAGCTTCTTGTATCTGTCAGTGGAGTGTGCCTTAGACCTTTGGCCAGTGTGCACTGTGCTGCTGTCCTATGGCACACATGCTGACATGTTATCTCTCCTGCCAACACTGCTGGTAAAGGTTACCGTGAGAATGGGAACGCATTGTTCTGTCAACTTCGGTTGCCACTAGAGAATTGCCCCCATGTTCTTGTTCTCTGACCGCTGTTCGTTTTGTGTACTCTCTCTCTCTCTCTCTCTCTCTCTCTCTCTCTATATATATATATATATATATATGTATATATCTTATTATTGTTTTTATTGTCTTAGTTCCTTTTTCTTTTTCTCTTTGCTTCTCTTCTCTCTCCCTCTCTCACAACATGCCTGGGTGAACCATTGTTTGGAGTTGTTACACTCTAAGCGGCTCAGTCTGGGTCAAGGGAACACATACCAATCTGCTAAGGTCGTTCCAGGAAGCCTGGTTCCTGCCGCCTCCACCCCTCCCTTTCTCCTCTATATCCTCCACCTCTACCCTATACCCCCTACCCCCCTACAGTATCTGTAGCCTGTACACTCTAGTTGCCTGGCCAGCACTAGCTAGAGGAGAAAGCCAGTCCCTCTATACTTAATGATGATGTATTGGACTTGTGGGAGAATGACCAGGCTTACAATCACCCTGTCTAGACATCATGGCCAGACTGGACAACACCTTCCCAGCTTTCATTCCTGAGCCAGTGGCAGAATTGACTGCCCACTACCCTTGGGTGTTGTCTTTCAAGTTGAAAATGTATACAAAGGCGATGATTGAATTATCGTGAAGTGGAAGCTTTAGTGGCTATGTCATAGCATCAGGAAGCTTCTCTCTCTCTCTCTCTCTCTCTCTCTATTTCTATTTCTCTTGTGTCTCTCTTTCTCTCACTATATATCTCTCTCTCTCTCGTTGTTCCCAGAATGTTTCTGAGTGGATGGTGATGGGCTGCTCTTAGATGTCATCCTTTGATCTGTTTCTTTTCCGCTCTTTCCCTTTCTTCCTGCCACCCATCAGCGGCGGTGACATTTCTACCAGGCTGGGGAGCGGCCCGTCTGAAAGGCTACTAGGAATGTCAGAGCAGCTAGCTCCTGACGAGAGGTGCTGTAATGATGTTGGCACTCATGTCACAGCAGACTACCCGGAGAAGACACACACACACACTCATCCCAGCAGCAGTAATTGCATAACCAGACTTGGAATAACATCATGACTACACACACATACTCACACATACTCACTCAAACAACCATACTATGCAATAGGTTTTTTTTTAGGTGGTGTGTTTCACCCTCTTGATAAGGTTGTGCCTTGCGAGAACGTCACAAATACACAAAGGCTCTCTGTGTGTTTGTGATTGCGCGTCATTCTCTGTGATTATGAAATAGCCGTGGATCGTTTCTTATTTGTTTTTCTAAACACTCGCAGTTGTTCACAGGCATCTGTGGAGAGAGCTCAGCCAATCTTGTGCAGCTGATTGACAGGGAGTGAAACAGCCGGCGTCTAGTAGTGGGGGGTCCGTCCGCAACGCCGCTTGATTTACACCCAATCTGACTGAGCCCCGGTGAATTTCACTTCTCTCTATGCCAGAAGCAAACACCACCATTACTAATGCAATCAGCCGTCTGCATCAGATTAGATTGTCTGAATATGTGTATGTGTGTGTGTGTGTGTCTTTTTGGGTCTATGTGTGTGTGTTTGTGTGTATGTGTGTTTTCCAATATCCCCCGTTCTTACGAGCATTTCTAATATAGGATTCTTGCCAGATCATATTTGGTATTATTTACTTGTATCATTATTTAGCTGAAATAGGAAATGGAAAATACGGTATTACTGTCTGTGTGTGTGTGTGTGTGTGTGTGTGTGTGTGTGTGTTTATTTGTAGTCCACAGATGCCTGCTGTATGTCTATGGTGTCTGTTTGTGTTGCCTGAAGCTCTCCAGTAATGTGTGTGTGCGTGTGTGTGTGTGTGTGTGTTCACAGTGTGAACAGTCTCACCTGATGCGTGAGCATGAGGAGATGCAGGAGCGGACAACATTGCGCTACGAGGAGCGAATCACAGAGTTGCACAGCATCATCGCCGAGCTCAACAAGAAGATAGACCTAATCCAGGGCAGCACCATACGGTCAGTACTCCAGCGCGCGCATACACACAGACACGCACACACACATGCACACAGATACACTAACATTTACAAAGCTCAACAGCAAAAAGGATCATCTCTGGTGAACCAGCATGTTAGTAAAACTAAAAACCAGTCCTAAGATTAAGTACTAGATTAGACCCACCAGTGAACTGTATGTCTACACACAATAAACACATTCTGTTGTGTACTTTCTCTCTCTCTCACATACACACTATTTCTCTCTCTCACTCTCACACACACATACACACACATTCTCACATACTCTCTGTCTCTCTTTTGCTCTCACTCACTCACTCACTTACAGACATGCTACACACACACGCATGCACACACACACACACACACACACACACACACACACACACATTAGCTGAGGTCAGTACTGTATACAAGAAGATCGACCTTCCCTTTGGCGGTCCACCATGTATGACTACAAACAGATCCACATGCCCTCGTGTTCAAACACATACAGACAAAAGCTCGCCTCCATAGCTGTAGGCTGCGGCGGATTGCTCAGGTCAGCAGGATTAGTGAGGTGGAGGTGGTGGAGGAGGAGGCAGACGTGTGATGTCCAGACACCCAGCACCGAGGTGGGTCTCTCTGGGATGCTTCTGCCAGCATCTCCCCCCTCAGGCTGGAAACAGTCTGGATGTTAAGATGAAGAGATAGAGAAAGGGCGAGGGGGAGAATGAGAAAATGAGGGAGAGAGAGAGAGAGAGTGAGGGAAAGAAAGAGAGAGAGAAAATGAGACAGTCAGAGAGGGAATTCATTTTCTCAGTGTTTCTTTACGGTGATCGCGTCGTTAGCTTTATTATCCTGTCATTCCTGGCTTGCGTAGGTGCCATCAAACATGAACGCCAATAACGACACTTTTAGCTGAATGGAGTCAACAGCCAGAAACTGTGTGTGTGTGTGTGTATGTGTGTGTGTGTGTGTGTGTGTTCTCATCCTGTTCCTCCTCCCTGCGGTGCGCCCATGTACCTGAGCGAGTGTGTGTTATCTGCCTGCTCTGGCCCCCTCCTCCCTGGTTCACCCACAGCAGGCTAAATTAAAACGTCACTGCGGGAATGAGGGCAACTCTGAGCTCTCTGCATGCCAAAGAAGTGCAGATTCTGTCTGGCTCGTTTTTTTCCTTTCTCTCTCTGTGTCTCTCTCATTGTCTCTCTCTTCTGCTCTTCCCAATTTACTTCTCTTTTTTCTCCTCTCTCTGTTTTCTTCCTGTCCTCCTCCTCTCATTTCTGTTTTCTCCTGCCGTTTTGTCTCCTCCTCTTTCCCATCTCTATTTATCTTTTCAAGTCTTTTCTCTGAGCTTTTTCTCTTTCTGTAATTACTGTGTGTGTGTGTGCGTGCGTTTTCATGTGTATGTGTGTATGCGTCTGTGTGCATTTGAAGACACAGACTTTGCCTGCTGAAGAGGTCGGTTGTGCAGGTGAGGCGGAAGAGGCTGTAATCGCCGCCAATAGAGGGAGAAAGCCGAACTCTCCAAGGACTAGAAAGCCTTAATTACCATTCAGTCAGGCGCGGCTGCCACTTGAAAGTTTTAAATAGTGCTTGTGTGTTTGATTGACGAGCTATTTAGAGGCTCTCTGGCTCTGACTCCATGTTTCGTAACTCATTACCCATCTGATAGCAATATGTGTCATAGCTCATTCTGTGTTATTGTGTAACTCTCACTTTAATGTGGTCAGGCACAGAATCACACAAAGCCCCAGACAAAATATAAAACCATTTTAATCATATAGTCATTATTAAATATAGACATAATTGAAGATTTAAGTAGATCACATATTTTACCACAAATCATTGTTATTTGTATTTCAGTGAACCAACCTGTTCATATATAAAATATAGAAAGATGTAGAAAAAATAACATACTGAAAATATAGAAAATAAAGTAAATATCTCTCCAGAGGAAGCTCACATGCCCTACACGTCTTTATTTATTCCTCCGTCTCTCTCTCTCTCACTCCTTCTCTCTTTCTTTGCTCTCTTATGACTCTCTTTCTCTCTCTCTCTCTCTCTCTCTCTCTCTCTCTCTCTCCACTATTCCCTGTCTTAGTCTCTCTCTCTCTCATTTTTGTCTCTCTCTCCCTATGCTCTTCTCTGTCTCTCTTTCTTTCTCTCTCTTTCTCTCTCTCTCAGATATTCTCCTTCTTCCCTACTGCTTTGACCCAAGGAGAGTGTCACCCACAGGGGTGACATTAAGCCAGAGTGAGTGGCTGGTGCAGCAGGTAGCCCTGGTTGTTTTGACAGGTGCGCAGTGGCGCCCTGTCTGTCCTTTAATTGGACAGAACAGTGAAGAGTGACAGGAAAGGAGTGGGAGAGAGATCGGGTAGGGTAGGGATTAGGGAAATGACCTCGGGTTTGACTTGTCTGTAAAGTGTGTGAAGGGTATGTGCAGAATTTAGTGCTTTAAGTGCTGGGACTAGCGTTAGTGTTTCATACAATGTGTCTGTATGTGTGTGTTTGCATGAATGTGTGAGACATTGTTGGTGTCAACCGCTCTATTGCATCTTAGACAACCCAGAGAGGGTTAAACCCCGGACTATACCTTCTGTATTGAGACGTCTGAAATCTTAACACACACCTCTAGCAGGCTCATCATCCTCTCCAGATGACTGGCTAAATTGGCCATTCGCGTGCTTCTCAAATGTCAGCTCATTCCGCTGCAGCGCCAGTGTGTTCATTATGCGCATTAATAAATGGGTATCCTATAGACTAGCAGAAAACACACACCAAACCTGCTGCTACCTGTTCACCCAGTGAGGAAGGCATTTATTTCATCAGCAAAACTAATAACCATGCACACACACACACTCACACACACACACACACACAGACTAAAGAGGCATATATTTGCATATAAACCCAGTGAGTGTCAACAGCGTTTAATTAAGGTGTGTTCAGATAAATTACATGTGTTTGTGAAGAGCGGTCAGGGGGCGTGGAGGCCTTACAGTACATGACACACATACTTCAAGCGAAAGCGAACACTGGCCCGGACGGATAAGTGTCCGCATCCACCGACTCGGCCATAATTAGGTTTTAGTGTGCCATTACCAACTGTCTTTTATACACGCCATCTCTCCACTTGAGACAGTTGAATTTAAGTGCCCTATATCAGACGGTTGGTTTGTCCAGACGGAGATATAGATTTCCTCCAAGGACACGATCGGGTGTTGCAAAGGCTGAACACGAATATAAGGTCTTATTTAAGTCCAAAGACTGGCGTTAGATTATGTTGCATTGATTTTTAGCTCTGACTCCAACTACGCTCAACTGTTTGCCTTGAGGTGAAGACAACAGTGCTCCCCTGGATCTGGACTGGTGTTATGAGCTATTAGAGAACACATACAGTATGGCAGCTAAAGGGAAGAATCTACCATCAACTGAATATAAATGATTTCTAATGTACTGTGAGTGCAAATTTGTTTTTACTTTGATAAAGCCAAAATTTAGTTTTAGCTTCATCTGATTTTATAGATAAGAATGTATGACGACAAGACTGGGACGTAACTTTTTTGTCTAATATACTGTAAGTGTAACTTTGTTCTTACAGCTTTGTTTTAAATCCAAAGGATTATAGCCCCTTTTGATTGAACTGAACTGGGATTAGTGGAAACACTACTTGTGTTCTGCTCTATTTTGTGGGAACACACACACACACTCACACACACACACACACACACACAGCCATTTTGTCTGTCAAGTGTTTTGCGTACTTCTATCCTGCTGTCTGTTTTAATCAATAAAACCCACAGCTATAGATTGTGTGTGAACCCCTGACCCGTGACAGTGACCCTTCCTCTCTCTGCAGGGAGGAGGATGAGTATTCGGAGCTACGCTCGGAACTCAGCCACAGCCAGCAGGAAGTCAACGAGGACCCTGACCTTGAGCAGGCGTCCATCTCACTGCCTGAGAACCAGTCCACATTAGTCACTGCAGACATGGGTGAGTACGGCACTACACCCCCTCCCAGGCTCCCGCTGCACTACGTGTCACTGAATGACTAAGAAACATGCTGCCAGTACCTTCCAGGAGGAATAGGTTGGCCACAGACAATTCTGAGGAATAGAAGACTGTTTTGTCTGTGTTTCTAGTAGACCATTTCAACAGAGTTTGAGCGGCTGGTCCACCAGGGGTTCTATAATATAACATTCTATATGATCACTGAAGTAGTTTGGGCACGAGCATCTTCTTTGTTTTTGTCGTATCAACGGTCTTGAAACTTGAAAGCAAAGACCTCCCTATAAACTAGTTGGGACATGCATACAAGCCAGCCAGCATTTCCTCCTCTCACCAACTTTCATTCACATTGACTGGATGTGTAATTTGAGGTCTGTGTGCATGCCAAAGGCTCCTAAAAGCACAGAATCCTTGGCGGAGGGGATCTTTAAACACACTTTTTGTGGTTCCAATCTGTAGGAATCCAAGGTCATTTCCTGACCCTACCTTGTCTCTCTTGTCCAATCATTTATTGCCTACTATCAAATCTGAATAAAGGAAAAAAGCCCCAAAAATATACTTCACTGGTAGAGGTAATTAGTCTCGTCACAGCATCCCGAATGTCACCTTAGCCTTCCTCTCGAATGTTTTTCAAACATGCTCATTCAGTCTTGAAACCCTACTGCTACAGTAGGCCCACTCCATCTGCCTCTTTGGATGTCATTTGTGCTTTGAAGTGCTTTTCCTGTGTGACTCCGTGTGTGTGTGTGTATGTGTGTGTGTGACGCAGAGGGGGGTGATACATGGCCATCATAAAGCCAGAGCAGTGGAGTTAAATGCTATCTAGAAGACAATTTACACCATTCGACCGGCGCTCTGTCGAACTCTAATGATAGGCCGAGTGTGTCTTGGAGAGGTGTCTCAATGTATATGGCTGATGCTTCTGTGAGATTGTCTACCTCTCTCCTGCTGTGTGTGTGTGTGTGTGTGTGTGTGTGTGTGTATGTGTGTTTTGCATCCATGGAGTCACTCAATGGAAAATTGATTTGGTTTTTGTTTCTTTCACAATCTCCTCCACATGCTATTTATATAGGAGTCGTCTTAGTCGCTCAGAGAAAGAGAGAGAGTCAGCGAGGGAGCTCAGCAATCTCTTTTCAGACAGAGAAGCAAAAGAGGCTTATCGCTCCACTGTTCATTATCGGCGTCCTCTGGAGAGCTGAAGACACAGAGAGAAAGCGAGAAAATCTTTTTTCAATCATGCGTCACTCTTTTGTCTGACCCACGCAATCCGACCCTCTATCCCCTTCAATGCGACGCTCCACAAAAGGAGGAGTCGCCAGAAATGGGCATTGGACCCCCTCAGCCCACCTCACCCCCCTCCAAAAAATCCTCACACCCGTACCCCTTGCGTAGCAATCAGCACATCAGGCCCCATGGTCATAATTGCAGTTGCATTGTTGGCCAAACACAGTTTTATTTGTCCTGGGCAGTTTAGGCAATTGTCAATTGTCTGTTGACTCGCCTGCACAGATGTGCTTCTGCGAATTTGCATTTTAATTCAAAAGCCAAAGAGTAATGGTTCTGGCTTTCTTTTTTAGTCCTTTCTTTCTTTTCTTTTCTTTTCTTTTTTGGTCGAAAATCAAAACCATCAGTCGTGCCGTTTTTGGCAGAAACCGCGGGACCAGATGCTATCTGCGAGAGCAAGCAGTTTTTGGGTCTGAAATGGAAGGTGGCGCACGGCAGAAAGATGGTTATCTAATTAAAATATTTTAGGCCAGCATCTTCTCTTGGGTTTTCAGGTGTGCTAAGGATTTTAGCGCCTCACGCTCCTGTTACTAATCTTGTTCTCATCTCACATGTAGCCCAATATTGCACCAGAGACACATACAAGGCCTATTGCAACAGCAAACTACACACAATGAGAGACTTGAATGCATGGCATGTGGAGTGTTTTTTTAGGTGGATTTGCCAATGGGAGACGCCTCTGTCCTTTCCTTGACCTTCCTGTGACACCTGCAAAAATGTTAAAGTGTTGAGACTATCCTTACTGAGACAAATAGTTGCCTGTTGACCCCGTCCATCCCTTTTGTGTTAATTAGACAAAGTGTTAATCCATTGTCTCCTGTCCTGCGTAGTAGACAGTGCTTGTAAATGGACTGCATATTTGGTGCTTTTCTACTGGTTGAGTGCATGTGTTTCATAATGTGGGCTTCACATTCACCCATCTATACACGAATGGCCGAGGCTGTGAACCCCACAGTGCCAACCTGCCACTGTAGGGTTCAGTATGTTGCGCTAGGACACTTTGATGGGGTCAGGCATAGCGGCGCCCATACAGTACAGTACATGTACCTGCCCCCCTCTGGTTGCCGAATAGCACCTCTACCACCTGCGCCAAACTGCTGTGGTTTTAGGGGTTCTGTCTCTGTGTGTGTGTGTGTGTGTGTGTGTGTGTGTGTGTGTGTGTATTTGTGTGCGTGTGGCTGGTCAGATGCGTGCAGCGACCTGAACTCTGAGCTGCAGCGGGTGCTGCTGGGCCTGGAGAGTGTGGTGTGTGGACGCAAGAAGAGCACCTGCAGCCTGTCCGTGGCCGAGGTAGACCGGCACATCGAACAGCTGACCACCGCCAGCGAGCACTGTGACCTGGCCATCAAGGTAAACGACCGCGTCTCACTACAGTACGTGTGCACATTGGTATGTGTGTGTGTGTGTGTGTAAATGAAACAGTGCCATTCAAAAGGCTTGATTGCAGTTATGTGGCCTTGCTGAAGAATTATTTATTTGGGCGATAGGCGTCATGCACAACTACCATCAGGGAAGGAAGACGCAAATTAAGTGGTAAGGATGTCATGACACAGATGCATTAAGACTGTGCTGGCTGTGTATAAACACATCAAGACTGTGATGTGTGTGTGTGTGTGTGTGTGTGTGTGTGTGTGTGTGTGCGTGTGCATAAACACATTAGGACTGTACTGGTGTGTTTGTGTGTGTAAAGGCATTAGGACTGCTGGTGATGGTCAGCAGTGTGGCCTGCTGTGAGGGTCATTTCCCCAGACGATAGATAAGTGATGAGCACAGAGAGAGAGCACACATGAACACACACACACACACACACACACACACACACACGCCACCTCTTAACTCTATAATTGTCTCACATTGCTTGAATGAAGGAGAGAAAGAGCTTTTCCTCTCCAGAATGAGATTAGTAAGACCTTTGCGCTCCCTCTCTCTTTCTCTCTCTCGCTTGCTCTCTTTCTTTTTCTGTCTCCTCTGCTGTTTAATTGGCTTTCGGAGATCAATGTCATTGGTAATATCTCACCGGCCAACAAAACATCTGACTCACCTATTGAGACGCAAGTCAGCAGCCATTTCATACGAGTGAATCATGAATTAAACTGCTGAACAGAAAGCAGTCATTAATTGGCAATAGCGTCACGCTACCACTTAAACTAACCTCTTTGCAGTGACAGACTTCATTTAACATCAAGAGTGATTCGGGGGTGGGGGGCCTACACACCCCCCGTCAGCCTTTTTGACTGTGTGCTGTCTCTCAGGGACGGCTAAGGGACAGCTCAGGATCAGGGGGTTCTGTAATTGCTTTTCTTGCGAGTGCCAACGTGGTGTGTTGTTTCCTCCTGGAGGGAGTGGGGGTGGACGGCTCGCTGAATCAGCCGCTTTTGTCTTTTCACACAAACACACACACACACACCCTCGGTCTGACATCAGAACGGCTTTTTTGCTAGCGGCATCATCTGGCCGCCTGCTGGCTAATCCTAATCCCATTAGCCTATGAGATGACGGGCTAGTGGCCGAGGCCACGTGTCCTCCGAGAGAAAAAATTAGAAAGACGGACGAAGGGACAGAAAGAGAGACAGACAGAGAGAGAGAGACCCTCACTTACATACACACACACACACACAGACACACACCATACCATCTTTGAGGTCAAACTCGGCATGAGACTTCCAACAAGGGAAAAATGCGTAGCTGTGTATTTTTAAGCATTTAGCCTGATTGAGATCCGCATAGATGAGGATGCTATTGTATCAGTGTAGCCCAGCCATTGATCCCATTGATGCGGGGCCACACTGGGACGCCCCGCTCCTTCTCTGGAGGACCACTGCATGCCATGCTACCGACATCATCACAGAGCCCTTTGTCTTAAACGGTTGAGGCGTCATTAAAGCGCCGTGAGTCCTTAAGTGAGCTCCGGGGCCCGTCTGAGAGATTTGAAGCAGCTCCAGCGGCCCAGAGGTGTCATTCACAGCACCGATGCAGCA